>PYST01000241.1:0-59913 GCA_003049485.1 Ophioceras dolichostomum
GATCAGGAGTGATTTGACGAGAACCGACTGGCCGTTAGCTCTCTTCCTGTCGGGTTACACTTTGGAATGGTTTGGATGTGCGTCCATGTACTTGATCGTAACATCTGTCGACTTCTACGAGCGACTCTTCAACCGTCTATGCATGTAAATATCTGTCCTTCAGCTCTTTGCTGCATCCGCCGATATGCCAGGTGCCCACCGCAGCAGGAGACATAAAACGGCGGTCCGGGAGTATGCGCGGCGATAAATGAACTACGTTCATGTCTACCTATAGGTGAGTGGAAGGACGAGGAGCGCAAATATTCGGAGGTCGAATGTATGTACGATCTTTACCCTTTGGAGCAGTTGAAGCATCATTCTCAGGTCATCATCATCACCCCAACTTTTTTCGAACTTCCACACGCCACAACGACAGCTTGGACAGCGACGGCAACGCCACGCGCTGTTCGAGAGGAGAGGCGGTGGTACGGCATGAATTTGTCTCAGCAGCATAGAATACCTAACGCGAAGAAAGCTTACCTCAAATGTTATCTTTGTCGTTGGCGTGATGAAGATGGGGGAGGACGGGTGTTGGTGGTGACAGGACCGAGAGGGTTGACGGGTTCCATGATCCATCCCAGGAGCCGGGGCGAAACACTATCGACGACACACCAGCACCAGACGTCTCCCGCTCCCGCTCCCGCCTCGAGGACGATAGATCTAAAACCTTTTTCAGAGACCTACCTAAACGTCCTCGTGCATGATCGCTCCGCTGGTCGCATATGGCGGCATCTGCACCTACAATCAAACTGCCATGGAACTGCTTGTGTGATGCCATCAAATGGGACTCGGGCGAGGACTCCTTCGTGGAACCTACTCTCTCGCCGAATTATCACACTTTAGATTTTTGTACCTACCTTAGGCCAGGTAGTTTATCTATTCGTTGTCGTTGTGAGCTTGAAGTTGGTATGTCGATTGATGGGATCTGGCGGTCTGAGTCGGTGTTGGCCTTGCAAGAACTATTGGTCCTAGCGATGATGGCACTCTGTTCTAGGGCATGCTGTACCTCAAGAACACTACAGTCATGCTGCCGTGCACAGCCATCAGGGATGGATTCAGCGGCAAGTTGAAGAGCCCGGCCCAGGTGGCTGCCCTGGATTGGATTGGACTGCAAGCAAGGACCGACTCCGTGGAGTCGACGATTGAATGCCGGAGCCAACGGTGTTCGGCTGGCGGCAGCATCCTGTGCTGCCATCCTTGTCTAGGTGCTTTGTTGTGCGGGCGTGCCTGAGAGTCAACTGGGGTCAACAGAAAGCCAACATTGAGTGCTGGTACCAACCAACCAACCAGCGAGTACATCGTCGCCGGTCGCCTTCCGTCCGTCCAGGACCTGAGGAAAGGGGGCTCTCGCACATGGCTCTCCCATTGTCCTAGAGCCAAATCCGTCTACTTGGGTCGGCCTTAGACGAGAATCAACGACGGAGCGAGGTCAGTGTGTGTTCAAATTCTGCAAATTCTCGAGTCCAGCCGATTTTTAAGTCAGTGGTTGATCAGCGGGCGGCTCCCCTCGGTTCAGGCTGATGCTTTGCGGGGTTCCAGTGTCTGTGCCCCTGTGGCCTGTGCTGTAAGCGCCATGCGCCAGCGCCAACATTCTGATCAGATCCGCTCAGATCTCAACTTCATCTGAACCGAAAACCTCCCGATAATCAAGTCGTTGTATACCGGAGATCGCTAGGTAAGTACCTACCTAGGTAGGTAGGTAGGTAGTCGGCACGTACATCAATGAATGGGTTAACATACCTTATCAAGAGAGGAACATGCATCCAGGCCATATGGCCTCGTCAAGCGGACGAGTGGAGGGAGGTGAGAGATGTCCTCGACTTCAAGTGACAACCACGTTACCTCACCACACTCGCTCCTCTTCTGTCTGCAGGATCTTCCGCAGGATCGTCAACAGAGTCTGAGATTAATTGCGTGATTGTCGTTTGGACTCGTGGGATGGCGAGCTTGTGTGCTTCCTGTGCAACTCGAAGTACGCAAGGTGGAACACAAGGCCGGGGATGGGGGGACGGCGGTAGGCGGCGGTGGCGGCGGCGTTAAAGGCCCCCAGGTGGTATGTAGGTTCCACCATTCGCGAGGTACAGAGATGCAGCAGGAGCTGTTCTCCCTTTCCACCCCTAGTCCCTCGAGGCCACCGAGACCAGGATGATGGTTTCACTTGCATGGTATCCCATCCGTCCCATCCGTTTTTCCCAGTTCAAGTCATCCTATCCTAACTATACATCCGTCCGTCCTAAGGTCTGATCTGACCGAGTCGGCACAACTCAACACAGACGGGCACCAGCAGTGAGTTCCGTTGACGTTGGCGGGACGGACGGGGACTTACACGCCTCAAACTGGGAGACGCTACTCTCGAAACCCGTTTATCTTATCGTAGAGAGTTGGCCAGCAGATCTGTGTGTAAAAATGGCTTCATCCGGTGTCGAACATTTCAGGGTTGGGATGGACTCGAGGTTTTTGACATGGGACGAGACGGCAAGTGCAAGAGTTGTGGGCTCGGTGCCATTTTTTCTTAGAGGCCCTAGTGGGCAAAGTATGCACTGGGGTTCTATCATGTTGCCTGCAACGCTGCACACGCCCGCCCGTTGTGGGCTTCAGTGAATATTCCAGTGGCACGTGCAGAAGACACCCAATCGAGCGCCATATTCTCAGCGCATATACTTGGACTTGGAATCCTTGCCCTTTAACTCCTTGTCTTCAGTTTTGTGGAGATGAATCTCGCTAGAGATGTTGAAGTCAATGAAGAACTACCTGACCTCCGTACTTTGAAGTACGGCGATCGCAACGCAGCATGATCACATTGGCCGCCTGGTGTTCATGTTGTGCACATCGCGGACGTTGCACGTTGAGCCCAGAGCGGGGTGGACATTGAGCAATACCACACCTCCTCCCAGCGAACATGGCACAAAGCTCACCTTGCGGCACCCGACCGATCCGGTAGCACTGGGTGGTTCCTCCACTTTATCAAAGGTGAGGAGAAGGAAATGACGATTGCAAATACGAAGTGGCTAGTGGCGAAAACCTCACTATTCTAACGATTGCCCAAATTTTGAAGGCGTGGCAAAGATTCTGACAATGATTTTGACAACTGAGAAGTGATGGATCGATTCGGAATCTCTCTGGACCACTCTGCCTCTTGAACCAGCACCACACACCCTTTGTCATCAATCTCAATCTGCACTTCCTCTCGAAGTCGCCCCCAGGTCTCGTCGGCCATAGGATCGCTTGGCCGATCTATCTCTATCAGATAAAGCAAAGAATGGAAGATAAAAGCTATCCAGCTTTTGTACGACCCAACCCGATACCTGGCTATCACCCCAAGTTGACGATCAAGCACTGCTACAGTCCAGGAGGATTAGGTTATCCGGCGTAAGTCGGGGTGCCGGGGCCAACGCCTACGACCAGAATTAAGCTTCCAATTTAGGGCATACGTGAGGCCTAACAGCGCCGCCGCAGTCGCTACCCGGTTTCCCATCTGTTCCCTCCCGGCGCGATCATCGCTGCCGTCGTTTCAACTGAGTCCGATAATCCCGCCGAATCCGCTAAAGAAGGATTTCCCGGTGCCGCAAAGCCTGCATAGAGTTCAGACGGCTGACCATTAGCTCTCCAGTAGCCCCCAAGGCGACGGAAGGCACAATAGAACAAAGACTTGGTCAAATGCCTGGAGCGGAGAAATCCCTTCCCCGCCCCAGAACCTACTGCATCAATGATTATCAGATTCGCCTAACCTCACAGTGAACGGTGTCCCCTATAGTCATGTTCTTCGGCGAAAGGGGAATTAACGCTCGCTGGTTCTAGCCGGGGTTTCCTACCTAGCTCAACATCACATACGCGCGTATCGTGCTCGCCCGAGCCTTGTACGCAGCGGTGACTTTTTCCTTTTTGTCAAACCACACCAGTGGGAGACGCGTTCGCTAGCAACCCCCAAGCTCCCATCGTCTCCGACACCCTCCACTCTTGACCTACGACTTCCGCGGTACGTCGCCCTCCGTACCTCTCTATGTACTGACGGGATCGGGCATGAATGGGGACAACAGCAAGTTGCAGCGACATCGTGCAGGATAGAGTTCTGAGACGGCGTCTCCCGTTCAGGAGCTTCAACGGCGCTGGTGGTGGGTGGTGGTGTTAGTGCACCTTTCCGTCGGCTGCGCCCAACAGAAAACAGAGGGGGAAAACAGAAACTCGCCAACATCGACCTGCCGCTTGCACAAGTCCCGCCACTGGATTCCACTACAACCGGGTACAAGTAGACGCGGTCAGAGTTCATGTGTCCACGATCGGTTACCAGCACAATGCAACAAAGGTTCGTGATACCTCCCAGGTACAGGGCTAGTGACTTTGTGCGTCGTAGTGACAGTATGTAGTCGGGTACCTGCCCTGTCCAACGGCCCAGGGATTGCTCGCTGGCCGCAATGTATTTACACTTCTCAGTTACCCTTTCCGGCAGGTACTTGCTTCCTCTGTAACTCCGTCTCCTCACCACCCACCCATCACCTCCATGAATTGAACAAGGAAGACTCCTAGGTAAACCCAACCGTAGACCGGGTAGTAGGTATACATTTTCTGGTCTGGCCAGGTTGTGTTGCACCAAATGCCTACTATATGCGATGCGAGCTTTTCTCGAAAAGTGGAAGCGAAGCGAGGCGAGAGACCACCACAACCATCACCCCCAGCCCGACAGAGAAGATACCACCGACATCGACATCTATAATGACAGGCTTCTTCCTTCTCCGTCCGCCACTTACCACGCACAGCTCAATATTGTTGCCCCTTCATTATTTATTTTTCGTCTATTCTTCTGTCTTTTCTCCCTAGTCGAGTCGTGGCTGGCATCATCAGTATCCTCTCTGTCCCCGTCATTACCGCACATCTATGCCTCTACGCGGTGCTCATCACGACGGGTCCTCCTAATATCGACGAGCTTCTACCACTACTACCACCCTTCACCGAGCTACCGCCGCAACATTGCCACAGGGGGTAAGCAGCTGGAGTAGAGCTGTTAATACAAACGCCACGCGCCATCCCTCCATATAAGGCATCATTTACGAGCATCTCCGCGTGTAGCCAATATTCGGCCGATGATCGTGGGCTAAATCGGCCCAATACGCCCTTCCGGACAACCGCCGCATCTAATAGAGCTGGCCCCTTCAGGATAGGAGCTCGTCGGGGACTTTTCTTCTTGAGCCTTCCCCTGCGTCCACCCAGCGGCCAAGCGTGCATCCCACCTTACATCTCTTCGGACGAACACCGGGATCTGATCAGTCACAAACAGCAGCAACAATATTCCAGACAGGGTCAGTCAATTTTGCATTTTGCTCTCCCTCCCTCCAGCCCGCCCTCTCTCTCCCGCGGTCCCTCCCTTGAGCGAGCGTCATCAGGCTGCCAAATTAAGGTTGGGGCTCTGCTCTTGCTTTTCTCTCCCATGGGTCCAGTCTTCGCCCGAATGGGGTTCCGGATTGGTCAATTGGCCGAAAAAGGCAATGGCTTTGAACTATTATCCTCTAGTCGTCTCAGCTGGGGTTGTAAAAGTTGTAACTGCTAGGGCGCCGCACGGCCCCTCTGGACACTGAGCATCAAAATCTTGCCAGGGCTGGAATTTCAGCCGGGAACCGCGGGGACCCAATCACGTCCCCTCTCGCCAGGAAGTAATGTCTGGGTCTGTGAGAAGGCAGGGGGGAGAACTATCACCCGCAGCAAGGGAGGGACATATGTCTTGGGAATCATGTCATCTCATGCGAACTCTGTCAATCTTGCCCGCTTGTTCTGGCTATTGGCAACAAGCTGGATGCGTCGTCTCTTGGAGCAGGTAGAGAGCGGAGGGAGGAGGGCAGTGATCAGAGCCCGACCAGAGGGAGTGAGAAAAGAGACCACGATGGATATGGCACACGACTGGGTGATGTCGCGTGGAGGATGGGGCGGGCTGGAGGTGATGGGAGGTGATGACCATGGCAGAGATGGTTGTCATGATCAGTTTTGCGACGCTAGTTGACTGACACGATCGCGTTGTCTAGTGCATCAAACCTCCTCTAGCTTGCGCTAGAACCCATACACACCAGCGGAAACGGTACATACCGCTGAGCGCGACAGGCGACAGCAAGAAGAACGGACAACAGCCAAACCCACAGACCCCGACGACCAGCCGTGCGCCATCTCAAGGGCCCTCGTCGGCCCTAACACTAGCGGGACGACTACACCACCACCACCACACACCCTCTGCCCTGCCAGACAGGCATTGAGGCGGAGAGGGCAGCAGTCACCTGTCGGCTGATCAACATTCGGCAGGTGGTCCTTGTGAGGGCGGCGGCCGTGGGCTCCTGGGCTCCTTCTTTGACCTTCCTTGTCGGGGACTGGACCTTCCCAAGCGCAGGCCTGCCCAGCTACAGAGCTCAAGTTGCGGGCCTTGCTCCTGCCCTGCCAGCAAGGATCTCACGATCACCGTAACGTCAAGGCAACCAGTCAAGCAAAGGTCGAGAACGTCAATCCTCCATCCCTCCCCCACAGGAAGGTCGGATCTTTCGGTCGGTTCTTGTTTTGCAAGGGGCTGCTGGTAAGCCTCTCTTTCCCTGTACCAGACCCTTTTTTTTTGTTGTTTGTCTTGGGGAGGTGAGTGGATCCTGCTTCGTCCCCTGCCGTTTCTTTGCCCGAGGTCCAAACGGAGCAAAAATATCAAGTCCAAGAGCCTCCCTTGCCCCCATGCGCAAACGCGAAGCGCGAAAAGAAGAGAGGGAGCGCGCGGAAAGGAAAACGGAAGAGCAAAGTCGCCGGGCTCAGAACAAAAAAAAATAAAAAAATTTGAACGCCGGGGGAGAGAGAGGAAAAGAATCGGCCATTGCTATTCGTCCACCCTCCCCTCCTCTCCCTCCATTCCGACGCCACCCCTGCAAAAAGCCTAGACCAAGCAAATCGATTCGCCCCGGCATCCAACACTCCACAGATTTCGTTCAGGTGGTTCTCAGGCCCACACACACACACCAATCTCGCAGAGTCTCGTTATTAACACGCCCCTCCCGATTTAAGGTGGAGCAGCAGCCAAGAAAGGGAACCAAGGACGCTAGACACACGCCCCACCGGCGGCGCATCAGACCGCTGTGCACTAACACGCGCCGTCGGCCGCTGGCTTGTGCAGAGGGAGGAAAGCACAGCGTGCAAGACCTGACCAGTCAGTGCATTTTGGCATCGTGAGTAGTGGCCGTTTTTTCTCCCCTCCTCTCCTCAGGTTCCCTCCACTTCTTTGGCCTGTTCTGCTGCCCGTTTCCTACGTTGAGCGTGCTTGCTTCGCGTATTACCGCTATTGTCGTTCTCGGCCTCTTTTTTGCTTTTCTTTTTTTCCTACCTTGCTCCCGACGGCTAGGAAAGAAGGGATGCATCCAGTCTTGTTTTTTGTTTTTGCGACTGCGTTCGGAGGAGGGCGGCGAAGTGGATCCCGCCCTCTGATGATCCGGAATTGAGGGACATTGACGGGAAGGGGAAACATGCCTCAGAAGCAAAGTCCCAAACAGAGCACAGTGGCTAAAGGGATTCCTATGGCTCCGGGAGGCTCTCGTATTTGTTGATTCTTTTTTTGCCTCTTCTTCCTCCTGAGCTAGGAAGGAGGACAGGAAAATATGGATGATGACGGCGATGGCCTGGCCAAAAGAGCGGAGGTTTTTTTATCGCTCGCCCACGCATGCATGGGCGCCATCCATCGGCGGCTACCACCATTACCAGCCCCCATGACTTCCTTTTTGGCTTCTCCCTCCCCGTCATACCTAGGTAGCTGCTTTACTGTGCAGACCATCCCATTCTGGGCCAGAAGTCTACAGTCAGAAGTTCACTGTCCACTGTCCCCTCTTCACACCCTCCCCGTCTGGCGTCCACCTTGCCCACCCATCGCTTTTCAGGACATTCCCTGGCTACACTGCGTTCCACCATCCCGTCCGTCAAAAGTAAGCAGGCAACCAGACAAGCAAGAGACTGGGAAAATCTATCAGTCCACGTCGTTGCTACCTCAGTCTTGCAGGCCAAGCTGATGTGCGTTCGGCTCCTACCCTTCACGCGTACCATCCATCGGGCATGGCATGGGTTTCCCCAGCATTGATCAACATATGGGCAACCAGGAATCCCTACTGCGCTAGTTTCCCTTCTGCCTCCCTTGCAACCCCCAACCTTAACCCACCACCCTTGTTCGGTCCCGTCCTCTTCGTCGTCTAACTCCAAGTGTCAAGCAACACCAATTCTTGATCCAACGTCACCTGCGAGAAAGAATATTGCCACAAAGGGAGAGGAGGAGGGCTCGGGAAAGCTCCGGCCACCACCTCCATCACGTCCGCTTGTCCATCTGTCACTTGTCTATCCATCAACACGCCTGAACAGCTGAGGGGGCAAGCAAGTCCCCGGCCGGCAAGCATTGGCAGACGCGGGATATGAGAAGCAGGAACAGACACAGACGAGAGCGGAACAAGACATGCATTTTCTGCCATTCCCTACTCCACACTCTTCTCCCCAATGTCCCATAGCCCGTTTCCAACCCGTTCAATTCAAGATATCCAGCTAGCCCGCCGCAAGCCAGTAAAGGAGGGAGAGAAGCTGCACCAAAAAGGCCGAAGCAAAAGTAAAAAACATCACAGAGACACGGCAGGAGAGCTTGCTTTTCCCACCAAAGAGGTGTGTTGAGCGCTGCCCACCCCGATATTCTCGGGCGGTTTACACGAACACACATACCATCCTCGATCGTGAAGCTCCTTCCCCCTTCCTGCCCCCTTCGCACCTTGCCTTGCCTCGGCCTTATCATTTCCTAGATCCACCATCAAGATACCTACCTTGAGATGCCTAGATCTATCTTTCCTCAATAATATGCTCGTCTCCTCCCTCCTGATCATCCCTCGTCCCCTTGTTTCTATCCTCAGCACCGTCCTATGCCAGACCATCATCCTACTCTATCCTATCCTTCGTATCCTTCTTTCTAGAACAGCCAGGTCGTCGCTCTCCGCCCTCTGGATAGCTGCTTGTCTCTCTCTCCCGTTATCCTCTATCACCATTCACCATCCACCCTCGACTCCTCTCCATACTCTCCTTCCTCCACCGAAAACACCTCCCCTCCTTTTCGCCTCCTGCTGAACGCAACCACGGCATCTAGGCTTACGCAAAAGGCGTGGAGTCCCAAACCTGTCTTGATCTCTTCGTGTTGTTGACCGCGCAGTGCCAATCTTTCCGTTCGTCATCCCTTTTCTTTCTCTGCCTTCTCTGCTCTCCACAAGCGCTGTCACTTTTTCCTGGCCCAGTGGCTCCATCCAGTCATGCCTGCAACAACGCAGAAGCAGTCCTGCGCCACCAGCAGCAGATCATCGTGCATGTTCCCGTCGGTGTGTCGTGCGTCGTGTCATGTCCTTGCATGGTTTGCTTGCATGACAACAAACGACGAACTACACTTTTTGTTCGCAATGAACCCACTCACCGTCTACCGTTCACCCCTGTCTTGCCGTCCTGCGGGGGCCCGTCTTCGATGAGGGAACTGGCAGAGACTAATTAACCTCCGAACAACAACAACAGGCTCCAGACACAGTCGGGGATATCTGCATGCTCAACAAATCACGTCTTCACTGCCGTGAGCTGCCCCACGAACTGCATTCACACGTCTTCAACATCACCTGTAGGCGTACTGCAGCAGCCCGATCAACCAAACAGCCCTCCGGCCAGCCAGCCAGACAGCGAGAGAGACCTGCCAAACAGATCGTACGTTTGTCTGTTCCGCTTTGCCTTTCTCTTTCTCTTCCCTCTGCTCCCTCCTTTCCACCCAGACAAGCCAGCCTGTCTGTCTCTGTCAACCTCAGGCAAAGTCTCCTCTATTGCGTCTCTATCATCCCGTCCAACATCAGCCCGAATTAGTGTGGCAGGGGCATGTCCCAGCTCCATCCCTTCTTTTCCCTCTGGATCCGTGAAGCTTGACACAATTGTCTTGCGTTTCTTGCGCACGGTCCAGCTACCTTTATATGTCCCAGAGAGTTGACAGCCCAGTTTGCTGTTTTGTTCCTACTTAGCACAACTTCACGTTCCCGAGACGCGTCTCACTCACAAACGGCGGCCAATGAGATAGTGGGAGCAAAAAATCCTGAACATCACCTTGAGGAACTGTTGTCTGGCTCTTACTTCCTGGGCTGAAGCGCACGGTGCTTTGCAAATCGCAAGCGAACTCTCAGGTACGCCTTCCTCCCTGAGCATCATGCACGGCTATGCTGGGCCAAGGTAGGAAAAAAGGAGACAGACTTTCACTCAATTACACGAGTCCACCTGCCTCCTTCCCTCGTCGTTGCCACCACTCTCAGTCACTAATAAAAACCAGGAACGGGACAAGATCCTCCCTCCCCCATTCTTTGTCCGTCCGACGACAAGCTGCACATCATCATAACCCTCTCCACTACTCCACTCTGTCGTTTCTTCCCTGACCTGACCTGCCCTGCAAGCCAATAAGTTCTGGCTCTCGCTCTGAGTCTACTGTCTCACTCTCGCGGCCAACGGCAGAGCCATCTTCACTGAAAATATCACGGACGGCGCGGCCGGCCACGGACTGGAACGCGGATTTTGTTGGCCACATCACCATTTGAACTCACATTCTTACCCTTCTTCTCCTCTTTCTCTCTCTCTCTCTCATTCGTTCTCAATCTCTCTCCTGCTCTGCCCTGTCCTGTCCTATCCTGTCTGTTGTCACAAACAACCTGCAACAAAACAGTGTGCTCTCCGCTCCCCGAAACATTTGTGTTGAACTATCATCTATCCTTTCTCGCTCCTCTGTTTTTATCATCGTCTTCTTCATCTTCTTTTTCATCCTCTTCTTCTCATTATCTTCTTCTTTTCTCCTTCCCTCTGTTGCTCAAACACTTGTGACATCTGATCCGGAAGACCATCCGCATCTCACTCACCTCACTCACCTTCGGTTTCGGCCCGTCTTCACACAGAACTCAGCCTTTTTGTGTCCTGTCACCATTTTTTGTTCCATCAGAGAAACCTTTTGGCATCTTTTAAAGGACGACCCCCATTACATCCGCTTGAATGTCTTCGACTGGGAAATTCGAGCAACTTTCCTACAAATTGTTCGAGGTGAGTCTCACACACGCACACCTTTCATTTCAGTTTCCTCCTTCCTGGATTCAACTTTTGAGAATTCTGTCAATTTGTCGTATTTCGCACACGAATGAAGGCCAGCACAAATCTATCGGCCTTTTCTCTCATTCGCGGTACGTCATTTGTGGTTTGGTGGTTTCTATACACACCTGAGCATCCAGGCAATCATGCCTAGCACAGATGCACTGCTGCTCCTCGGGTGATCGGTCATCGGCTGGCTCGGGAAAAACAACTAGACGCGAAGGCAGCAGCAGTGCAGCACAGCCACCCACCACCACCCACTTTCTCAACCCTCTCGCACTCGGTCCGCCAGCTTTGGGCTCTTGCGTGTGGGTGGGTTGGGGAATTGGGAAGGAACATGACCGAGTGGGCATTCCATTGCATGGCATGGCATGGCATGGCCACCTCAGCTCCAATACCACAACCAACCTACCGACTTCCTCCTATGACGCACAAGACGGATGCCCTACCCTACCCTCCACTGGCTTTGCCCTACGCAGTCTTGTGTTGCTCTGCCACGTTCTTACACATTGTGCGGTGCTAGCGATGCGTGTCCTCTTGCTTCCCACAGCAGGTTCGCATTGCGATGCTCAGCTCGAGCGGAAAGGACAGGCTAGAGATTCCTTTTATTCGTGTTCTGCGTTCTCCTTCTTCTTCGCCTTCTGACAATTGTTTTGGCGCCGGCGCTCTTGATGCTTTCTTCCTCCTTTTCTTTCTTTTCACGGTTCCCTACCCCTTCGCCCTGACTCCATTTTGACATGGATTCTCTCTTCTCGCCACCGCCGCAACCGTCGCTAACATGGGGTTCGTCCCTCCTTCTTCCCCTTCTTCCCCGCTGCAGCCTAGCTATCACGCGCAGAGGCCGATTATCGTGGACGAGGAGCTCCAGTCTCCCGGCACGGTGGCTTTGGTCTACGAGGAGGAGGCAGCTGCCAGAGCCAACGGAGGGGGGCTTCGCGGGGACTCCCCGACAGGCCTCCTTCCCATGTCTGCTTACAAGCCCCAGCCGCCCCAGATTCACGGTATGTTTTTTTTCTCTTCTTTTTTTTAACCGAAGAAGAGTCGAGCAAGTTTATCTCCTCACCGAGGGCGTGACGGCTTGCGTAATGGCCCCTGATTCGCCTGTTCCGAAACCTTCCTTCTCCACGCTGCGCGGGACGGGGTTCCTGGCTGTGTGGCAGGGCGTTCCTCCATGCATAACGGGGCAACCGGATCATTTCCCGACCCTACCACTGCTTGCCTCTCTGCCTGTGCTCGAATGGGATACGTCGCAAGAATTTTGCCTACCTGCAGTATTACTTACACTCCTGAAAGCCGATTCTCTCATTGCTTTTGATTTGCATGTGCTGGGCTAACTTTGTTCCTTTGTCTGTACCAGGCTTTGCAGACTCGCCGTACTCCCAGTTTTCGCCGCAGTCGTACGCCAGCCAGCCGACAGACCATGCGACGCCCCAGCAGATAAACAGCCTTGCCTTTGCGTCGAACAGTGCTACCGGAGGAGTAGGCGGCCAATATGTCTCCGCGGCTGCCTCAACCGCTTCGCCTTCGTCTGCCGGACCGGGCGTCGCCGGTTTCAATGTCCTCTCCTGCCAACCCTCGTCTGGCAACTGTGGTACCAAGGTCTCGCTCAGGGTAGCGAGCCAGATGGATTTGACCAACGCGCTTCCCTACGTCTACATCTCGTTCGGAGAGCAGAAGTGCGCGGCCGAGGTGTGCAAAGAGGACGACAACAGCAGCAACAACAGCAACGGTAGCGGTAACGGCTCCAACTGGATCTTTAGCGTCACAGCGGCCGCACCGCAGTTCATCAGCACGAACTGCGCGTCGCCCAGCAACGTCCCAGTGACGCTGTTTGTTGACCATCCGGGCAGTGGTTCAGAGGGTTTGGGGCGCGTGGTGCGGGCGGGATCGTTTACATATCACCACGAAGACGCGCATGGACATAGCGGGCCGCTAGCTAGCGGCGCCAGCGACTTGGGCCATGGTCAGCAGCACCAGAATGATGACAGCACCCACCACAAGACCCAGGTGCCGGGCCACGTGGACAGTCAAAGCCCACCCCCTTCCCTACTACCACCTCCCGCGACTCACCCTCACACCCACCAGCGCCAGCACCATCAGCAGTCGCAGCAGGGGCACCATCAGCACCAGCAACAGCACCAGCAGCAAGGTCAGGTTCAGGGTCAGGGCCAGGGTCCTCCGCACTTGACCGTCCGTACATCAGACACCTCAAGCCCCATCCATCACCATCACCACGACCATCATCAGTCACAACAGCAACATCATCAGTCACACCAGCAGCACCCACATCATGAGGCTCAACATCACTCGCATCCCGGCCACACCCACACCGAGACCACTACAAATACCTACGGCTACTCGCCCACGACGGTGTCTCCAGTCGAAGCGCACGCCGTCGCCGCCGCCGCAGCAGCAGCAGAAGCAGAAGCAGCCGCCGCCGCCGTCGCCGTTCAAGCACAGGCACAAGCAGAGCAAGAGTCGCAGCAGAACTTCGTCGGCAGCTACGGCGCTGCCGGGAACAACGACATGCTGAGCGCCTACCGGACTAGGGTGTCCTTCAACGACCCCTACCGGCCGTCGAACCTGCGCTCGGCAGGAGGGGGAGGAGTAGGGGGAGGTCCATCGGGAGGATGGAACCCCTACGGCACGTCTTCCGGCCAAGATCCGACCGACCGCTACGACATCGTGCGAGACGCCGCCCTGACCCACTCACATAACAGCTCGCTGTTGGGCGGCCGACCAGGCATCACCAACATCTCTCCGTCGCCCACGACGTCCCAGAGCAGCGTGCCCAGGCTCGTCCGCACGAGCTTGATCCCGTCGCCAGTCACCAACGGCGGCAGCCACCACCACAGCCACCACCACCACACCCAACACCCCGGCGTGGGCGGCATGGGAGGCGCTGGCGCTGGATACTCTGCCCCTTGGGCGGTCTACCCGAGCAAGGCGATCTTGCAGATCAACGGCAACCTTGACAGCATGACTGCCGGGTGGACGAATGAGGAGTGGCAGAACAAGCGGCGCATCGTGCTCTTCCGTAAGAAGCACCACGCCAACATCATCGACGCGACTTTCAAGGCTGTGCCTATTGCGGACCGCCCAACCAACAGCATCTGCATCAGCTGCATCTATTGGGCCGAGCGCAACGAGTGTTTCGTCACGTCGGTCGACACCATCCACCTCCTCGAGCAGCTTCTGCAGGCTCCCTCGCGCTTCTGCGTCGAGGAGAAGAACCGCATCCGCCGCAACCTCGAGGGATTCAAACCCATCACGGTCAGCAAGCAGAAGGCCGAGAGCGAGGAGTTCTTCAAGCTGATCATGGGCTTCGGCAATCCCAAGCCGCGCAACATCGAGAAGGACGTGAAGGTCTTCCCCTGGAAGATCCTATCCGCGGCGCTGAAGAAAATTGTGTCCAAGTACAGTCAGTCGCCGTCCACGACCATGGGCGGAGGAGGCGGCCACCACCCCGCTGCTCCGCCGCCACCGTTGCACCACCTACTCACGCCCGTCAGCTTGCCGACCGTGTCGTCCTACTCAGGCCTTCCGCCGACGCCCGTGTCGGCCACGACGGCCACCGACCCATCCATGGCGTCGGGCTACGTTGGCATGGCTACAAGCACCACCCACGTCGACGCCAGCACCGGCTTGCCCAGCCCGCGCTCCCTGCCTGCCACATCATCGTGGGGCACCTCCACATATGGCGCCCCGCCGCCGCTGCCGCCCACGACCAGGACGCTCTCTCCGGGCGGTATCGGCGTCGTCGGCGGGCTAAAGACGCACTCGCCCCAGCCCGTCAGTACGGCGAGCTCGGGCCTGCGCATCTCCACTCTCCCTCCCACAACCACAACGGCGCTCTACGACTCCCGCTCGGCCGTCACAAGCAGCGCAGCGGCCTACGGCGCCAGCAGCAGCGTCGGCTCGGCTGTGAGCAGATGGGGCGACCCCTACGACGTGCCCGTCTCGGCGACGAGCGCTTACTCCACTGCGGCGCCGCATCATCACTCGCTGCATGCCCATTCCCACGCCCATGCTCACCCCAGCCATGTCTATAGCTCAGCAGCGTATGGTACTGATGCCCAGCGAGCTTAGGCCTCGCGTGATACCACCTACCTACCTACGTACCTCCTCTCCGTGCCTCCCCGATGCTGGCGGGAGAGTGAGGGTTGGAGCGTCGGACCAGCCCAACCAAGGGGTGTGCTTTGTGTGGTGTGTAGCGTGTCTCATCCACGACGTCACGCATCATTGGACAGGGCAGGCCTGGTACAGCAAGGCACCGAGGGCGTGAGACGTTACTCATGGCACCGAGTGGCGATAACAAGGACAGCAGACGGACGGCTACGACATCGATATCGGATGGATGGCAATCAAGCGGCACGGGTCGAACAGATCTGGTCCTTCAGACGAGGGGGAAGGGGAGCGAGCGATGCTAGCGGCAATATCAACCAACTAACGCCGACCCCGAGCCGCGTGAGCCCTTGAGTGTCTGTCACTCGACGCCCGGACACCAGGGGAGGGAGGCAAGATCTTTCTGTCTTTGTATTATTTTTCATAACTTTATGCTCCTTCTTTTTCTCTCTTTTCAGCGAACACCCTCCTTCTTAGTCAATAAGTCCCTGATCGATCATCATCACCACCCACTCCACCACCACCCACTCCACCACCACTACGCTTCCACCCCACCGAGCCAATCAGGTCAGCAGGTCGGCCCAGGTTTCTTTCCCTTACTCCTCCCTTCTTCTTCTTCTTCTATCTTTGACTATCGACGAGGAGGTGGAGCAGAGGCCACGGGCGGACGAACACGAGCAACAAGAAAAAACGACAACTGATCGATCAGGA
This sequence comes from Ophioceras dolichostomum, assembly GCA_003049485.1. NCBI lineage: Eukaryota > Fungi > Ascomycota > Sordariomycetes > Magnaporthales > Ophioceraceae > Ophioceras > Ophioceras dolichostomum. Next base: position 15,994 of record PYST01000241.1, read on the forward strand.
AATCAAGAACTTCATATTTCTCGCTCCATTCTCGGTGTGGTACCGTCAGTTGAGGTCTGGTGTGGGTGGGGTTTGGTGCTACTATTTGGGGGCGCTGGAGACGGGGGATGGTGTGGGTGGTGAGCACTGATCACCTGGTACGGCGCAGGCCAATCAGCGCTGGACCCAACACACCCTCAGTGACAACCCCGGGCGATCATTCTCCAGACCCCCGCCCATTCTCCAGTGCAACCTGGACTGGAATCAATGGATTTAGGCACAGGCCGAGGCCTCCGATCAGCTTGCACAATCGCTGTGTCCAGTGTGGCTTTCTCTGTCAACCTTTCCGCTATCTGTCTCTCTCTGACGATAGATGGAATGGGAGGGTTGGAAGGGTGGCAGTTCGTTCGCGCCACCAGACCAAATTCCCGGCCAGAGCAAGATCAGAGCACCACGGCAGGCGGGCTGGCGAGCAAGCAGGTTGTCGACAGCAATTTCTGGGGAGGACTATTGATGGGTTTCCCCAATCGCTCCCTCGCTTCAATCTATTTTTCCCGAGTTTCTCTGCGACCCTACGGCGGCAAACCGCGAGGGAGTGGTCACGTCGAACCAAGGAAGGATTTTACGCTTTTTTGTTTCTCTGGCTCTTATTTCTCCGTCGCTCGCTTCCTCCCCATCTTTGCCTCCGCTTCACTTCACAGTCATCAATCATCAGTCCTTCCCCTTACTATCAATCTGGCATACGGATATTCCTTTTGTCTCGGCACTTCATCGCTCTCCACAGACAAACACGGGACCATCTCAACGACATCATTGGCGCTTTCTCCTCTGCCCTGTCTGGTCCTGGCCTGTCCTGGTCGGACGCAACGGCGCGGATCCTTCGGCCTCTTGATCAGCAGCCAGTGGACAAGTGGTCCACCCAACCTGTCCCTCCACCACCCCACGGCCTGCCGATATGCCGCCCACCCCGCCTGCGCCTGGCCTGTCTGACTGACGTCCGCGCATGCGTCGTGGGTTGGGGGTGTTGAAAAGGTCCTCTGTCTTGTCTGATTTCCCTACCAACGCCACAAGCGGCGGGTGATAGCACCGGCATGGCCCCTGTCCTGCTGTGATGAGGACTTGCAGCAGCAGCAGCGGCCGTCTCTTGACTCGCGCTACTGCACGTTCCTATGCACACGGGACTTTTTAGGTCCAGTGCCTGCACGACGCAAGACGCATGCCATCTGCGTCAGGCGTTTTGTCGTCGCCTGTCTGCCGCCGCTTTTCGTCGACAAGTCGATGTGATCGGCACTGCACTGGTCAGAGCTTCTGCTGGGAGGGAGAGATCGACTCGCCCAACCAACAATTCTGAGTGGTTCAACCCAGTTGCAAAACAAAACCACCAACACTCGACGACCGCAACCAGCCCCCATTCGCTCGGCTGGCTCGACCTGTCGGCTTGCACCGCATTTTATGCATGCATGCAATGCATACATGCAGAAGGCGAAACAAGACCCAAGCCACTCGCTACTTACGCAGCAGTCGAGCGACGAGCGAGCCACTAAGAGCGAGGCATTCACTCACACTCACTCGCTCGAACTTGGCCTGCCCAGTCGGACACGGAGGGCTTTCCCGAGCCCTACGCGTCTCTTTGAGACCTTCCCCAGATGCGATGCGACTGCGTCCTGCCTGTTTCTGTCTGTCTATCTCTTTGGACGGACAGACGAACGATTGGCGGCACTGGCGGGAGATACCGTGCGGCTTCGACCAGGGTTCACTGTCGAATCACACCTGCCATCCTGACTCCTCCTTAATTCTCACGGTTCTGGACATTCCAACTGCCGGCCAATAACCTGCTCACTCATTCCTTGATGGACTGGCGAGGTAGGCAGGAAGACAGGCAGGCAGGGAGGGATGGAAGGAGAGAGGAAGCGGAGGGGTGTGTGCAGAGGGACTGACCAGGCCAGGCCACCACGAGCGCCACTCATGCGCAGCGACTGGCCCACACCATCCTCCCATGACACACCACCACCATCACACCTTCAGTCACACCGTTTGGTTCTAACACCTGCCTGTCCGTCTGCCTGCCTACTTGCCGACATACCCTCTACCCATGTACCCCACCACACATCGCCGGCCCTAATCTACCTCCCTACCTAGGTAGCTAGGTACCTTCTTAGCTATCCCCCTTCCTCGTTGCTCACACCGCTCGCCCTACTCTTATCATTTATCGATTACGCTTTGATTCCTTGGGGGCCGACCTAGACGGACAAGGCCACACTCTTCATTCCTCACTCACGACCGATGCCCACAAAAAAACTCGCCGAATACGATCGATCATGGCTGCCACCCCTCTTGTCCACTCACTGGCTGGTCCGCCCACCGGTCCGCCTGACCTCCTGTCCGCTTCTCATTGGCGGATGGCGTCCCATAACGCGACGCGCGCTCTCCTTCTCACTCACTCCTCCTCACTTGTCATAACGCGAAGAGGACAGAGTGGAAGAGGAAAAGGCGGCGGGTTGGGTACCCCCTCCGTACCTTCAACTGCAGTTGAAAGTTGATCGTTTTCATTCCTGCACGGCGAGAGAGAGGTTGGACGGTGTGGCTCAGCAGACCCTGGACCTAGGGCTCCTACCTCCCTGTTCTTCCTCCCTTACCTCCGGCAGACCACATGCCATGCATAGCATTCCTCGCTCCTGTTAGAACCAAGGCGGTCAGTCAGTCAGGCAGGCCACAGGCAAGAGAGGGCAGGCCTGACCATCCTCTTCCCCTCCTCAACGCTGGAACTCGGCGTCTCTGTCTGCTTGTCACCGCCTGTGCAACGACGACTTTATCACCCTACCCAACTCAACACTGACGGCAAGCCGACGGGATGCACAGATGACTACCTACACTACACTACACTACGCTCACGCCCCAGTCATTCGTTCTCGTTCGTTCGCCCGCCGTGCCGCGCACCTGCGCAGACGGGGTCGTGGTCGGGGTCGGCTTGATTGACTGGACGCGTGAGTGACTCACACCTACCTGGGTACCTCTCTGCTCACTACCCTTTCCCCTCCAAGGCCGTCCGCCCCCGCCCCAGTCAGTAAGCCAACCAGACAGCCTGGGGAGTGAGGTCATGTTATGGGAGGGTGTGGTGTGTTGTCGGCCGGGGACTGGTCACTCACCTCGGCTCCGAGGGGATGTGAGCGAAGGGAGGGCTGGCTGCTAGACTGCCTCCTCCCAGCACCCACCGTCGCTGTCGCTCTTTTCAAGCGGGTTTGATTGTTTAGGGCTATGGTGGAGAGACGGAAGCGGCTTTCTTCTTCTGGGGGAGGGGGAGAGAGTCACCTCACACTCCCGCCAAGCAAGCTCCAGATCCCCATATGAGAGGAGGAGCGAGGGAGAAAGGGGAGTCAGCGAGTGGAGGGAGGGAACATTGGCAGGTTCTCGCAGGGCGGGCGGGCAGACGTCAGTGTGCACTGCCACGGCTGCCTGGTAGATCTCCCGACCTTGCCTACTGCTGCTCCTCAACGCGCATTCACTGGGCGGGCGGCTGGGCGATCGGACGCGCGGCCAGGTCGCGTCAGGCCACATCCGACAGCCTTTTTGCTTCCTTGATTTGCTTTGCTTCCCTCATCCCCCCTTCCTCTCGCACTCTCCTCTGCCGGAGATGCTGGCAATGGGAGGCCACCCATTTACTCACTCACTTACCCACTCCTTCCGCACACTCTTTGTCTTTCTATTCCCTGCCTGCCAAATCCACTGCCTGAGTTCCTCAACCTGACCCAGGCAAGGCTGTTCTGCATTATACCCCCTCTTTGTCCTGTCTTCTCTACATTTGTTGCTGTCACTGCCTGCGTACCCCTTCTTGCTGATTCTTTCATTTTTTGTCAATTTCATTCCCTTTTCGGCTTGTCCCTTTCTCTCATTGTCATCACTGCTTTTTCAACCTTCCACCTTCCTCTCCTTCTCTCATATCTCCGGGTCCTTTCTTTTCGCTTCTTTCCTCTTTTCCTTGAGTCTGCTGCTAAATTTCAGCATTTTGGTGCGTTTTAGATTTCGCTTCCCTACTATTTCTTAATCTCTTCCGTATTTTTCGTCTCTTACACTGGCTGGCTTGGACTTTGGATACTCATAGGCCAGCCGGCCCAGCTCCGGCGGGCTAGCTGGATGGATAGAGGCACAGGTACTACATTTCATGTCGGTCATAGAAGGATGGGTTATGGGAAGTGTAGTTGGGTGCGCAGCCGGCTTCGCCCGTTTGCGGGGTTTGCTGAGCTGTGTCAAGTCCCTCGGTTCAGTAGTATGTACCAGTATCTTTTTGGTCTGGGAATTCTCATTCATAGGCTTTGTCCCGCTTCCGGTTCTTGGGGCTTTTGTATTTCCATAATTTTAATACACACCCGCTAGTAAACCTCCACTCTACTCCCATTCTTCTATGAAGCCTGTGAAACGACTTCTGCTTCATTATCCGTAGACCTACGAGGTTCTCTTTGCATCCTCCTCTGCAGAATTTGAGGTCCGGCATGAGTATCCAAGTAACCTGCCAGGCGTCGACTCCCTGTATCACAATCAATTGCTGCGGGACAATCCCTTGTAAACCTCATGCTTAGAGCGAATGTACGGTTTATATTCAGTGACGCCCCGAAACGAGTGACAGAAACGAGCAAAATAGGACGGGTGTTGACATCTATTTACAAGTAGAAGCAAAAGGTGACTCGGCTGCGACCCAGTGAACGATAAACAACCACCAACCGCCATCAAAAAGGCCGTGGTCTTCCCCCCGAAAACACTCCAAGTAAAAGAAGAAAAAAGAAAGGACAAAGAAAGGACGAGGCAGACCCCTGTCTCGCACACGCCAACCTAGAGGGAGGTTCTAGCCGGCACATTTCCCTCCCATCCTTTTTCTTCATGCCAGTCTATCATCAAAGTGTCTTCCCGCCTCCTATGCTAACGCCACGCCGCTGAACGTGATGAACGCCACGCTAACTCCCGTTTCCCAAAATCTCCCTCTTCCTCTCTCTCCATTGCCTGGACATCCATAAGTGGAGGAGGGGCTACGGAAAACGACTTTCAGGGGTTAGTTCCTGTAGGGGAGGAGGAGGAGCAGGTCAGCACTCAGCACCAGCACAACATTACCTCTATGTACTACCTATGCCCCTGGCTTATATTTCAAGACAGATTCGGAAGGCATGAGGAAGTATGCGTCTGCCAAACTCACCTCGTACACTGAAGCCCTGAAGCCCTCAAGGGTGTCCGTGCTGCACCCCTTTAGTGGTTAAAGCAGCAGCACGTCCCGTCGTACCACCAGAAGCCGTCGTAGTCGTGGCAGGCGTTGTCGCACATGTTGTCGTGCATGTGGTGGCAGTAGTTGTCCGGGAAGCAGGAGGAGTACGACCCGCCGCGGGAGGTGAGCGGAGAGGACGCGTCAGTGTTACCGCTGGTAGCGGCGGCCGAGCGGACGGCCACGGCAGCGGACGCGGACGGGGCGGCGCGGCGGGGCGAGGCCATGGCTGGGGAGGCGAGGGCCGCGATGGCCGTGAGGAGGGTTGGGATGGCGGAAAAGCGCATTTTCGGTGGTTCGTGGAAGTTTTGTAGTGGATGGGATGAGGGAGAGAAAATGTTTGGAATGATCGGGATGATTGTTGGCGAGTGTTTTCAAGGTGAAGCTGTAATGATGTGTTGTCTGATGTTCTGCAGAAAGCTATCAGGTCCTAGTGAGGAAGGCAGGCTGCTTTATATATCCCACGCTCCCTTGCTCAAGTGATGGCATCAACAGCTAGGAGTTGCGCAGGGTACTAGAGTGTCCTAGGCTAACGTGCACACCACAGCTGATACCGACCCTATTCTCCTACCTAAGTTTATTTTTATCTCGGAATCGGAGGGCTGAAGTCTTTCGCATCTCATAATGGACTGTCGTCTTTCTTAGTGCACAGCTCCATGGTTCTTTCCGAGGAGAAATGGTTGACGTGGACATCGTGGACGCGGCTCCCTTTCACCCGTTGGCAGGAGACGATCCTAACCCCTTCCTGAAAATAACCATCGGCGGGTAAAGCGGAACGCATCAACGGAATCCCACAAGCTGCGGGTTACCTGTGGTGAGAGTAACCAGTACGATCCTCGAGAGAGAGCTTCCATATGAGGACCACAGGCATTGTCGGGCGGCATAAGTGCAGCCAAGCGGTCCCAGTTCGGTTGGTTCCGACGAATCACCGCCTACCGGAATGCCGGGTGCCGGCTAGGGCGCTGTCAGGCGGTAAAAGTTGTCTGCATGCAAGATCGATCAGATCAACTGTCAAGTCCCAAAAATATGTAATAACAAGCTTGTCGATCCATAGGGCAGACATGCAGCGTGCAGCCTGAAGCGACCACTTAGATCTCGACACACCACACCGTAAAAAATCCATGTCAAAGGCTCGGCAGGGCATGCCAACAGCCTACAGGAGATGAAGAGGCGGCGGAGATTCCCTCGGGAGATTTAAAGTTAGGAATGAGTTGGATCCGGGGGCGGGGGCCTGGGGAAAGGTCTTGTGTACCGGGGCTGAGCGGGGGGCCGTTTTTGTTGGTGACCTTTTGAAACGGAGTGACGATGCATGACGCCTCTCTGGCTGACGGCGATTGGTACCAGAGCCTCGGGTCACCAGCTAACACAACTCGCATTTCTTTGGGGACCAGTCTGGAAAAGCGTGCGTTTGTGTAAAATAGAAATCTCCGTGACACTCGCGAGCGAACCGGACGAGGAGCATTGCCATCTCGGGTTCGGCCCGTGGTATTCTTGCGACAAGGAAAGAGCTAGACCATGCACTCATACATTATTGTGCTAAGAATACTGGAAAGTGCCCCCCAGCATCGGTCTGAAATCAAGTGGGTAGGGCGATGTCGTCTTGCGCGTGTCACAGTCACAGACTCACACCGCATTGATTGCTGGACCGTTCGTTGCATAAGCCGGTGCCTATGGCAGATCATGGGAAAGCACTTGAGGTGCTTCTCTCCCAAGCAATCCCTCGCTAGAGGCTCAGGTTATCATCTCGAAGAGAGGTTCATATGGGACGCCAACCAGCGCATGTATACTAGGCAGAGCTGTCAGTCGTGAGTGCCGTCGATATCCGGCTATGCGATTTTAAGTACGAGTCGAAGACATGGCAGTATCGAAAAACAACCTAGGTAACTAGTCGGCGTAGTCCTGGGCCTGTTGGGGGCCGAGGGTTCGGGTTGTAATTTGGATGTCATCTCCTGTTGATGCCTCCGGCGAGAGCAAAAAATGGATGGCAGGGATCTTCCTATACTGTGGTACGCTTGTGCCCGAAGAGAAGTGAGAGTTACGCGAGCTACCAGGCCTGGATCTTTGCTCGGCGAGCTCGTAGGGCTGGGATTGAGGGGATAAACATGGTAAGCTTCTTCCAGGCTGACCATCATCATCATCATCAATTCAAGCGAAGTTCTCGCCGAGCGACAGCAGTACCTACTCAATCGTCAAATTGACCGACGATCTATCTCATCCTTGAAATCCTCCGTCCCGTATTCCGTACGTCCCGGTCTCAGCTGAGTACTAAGAGCCGCATATTTCCCAATTCGTACCAGAAACACGACGGGATCGAGGGCGCATGTAAGCGGCGAGTGGAGCTGACGGGACCCTGAATTTTTATGCACTGAATTTTGATCCCCGGCTGGCGTTGGGTTTGGCTCTTTGGGTTCTGAGCGCCGAGCAGCCCTAGAAGCCCTGTGCGTCAGGAGTTGGCCCCGCTCTTGGTTCCTCCGCAGCCAAGCACAGCGGCGGGGCCGGGAATCACTGCGCCATTCGGGCTAGAATCGAAGAGGGATGACATTTACGGAAGGTTGAAAACGGTTGGACGGAAAAGCGGGGAGAAAGAAAGAATAAAGAAAGAATCGTTACCTGGTTGCCCGGCTTGCAGAGAAGTTGTTGATGTTCCAATTCTGGAAGCACGAGGCCTCTCCTAATCTTCGGGGGGTTAATGTGGTGATTCAGGGGTAGTCGAATAGCGAGTTTCTAGTGGCTAGTCCCCTGAAGCGGTGCAACTTACGTCGCGGATCGGGTGCACCAATCATCAAAATTGTTCAACCTCCAAGCACGTCTTAGCATCTCGATTAGGAGTCACCGCAGACGCTGTCGACTCTGGCGTCGCTTGCGTGCAATAGAATATCGGCATTACCAATTGACGAAGAGGCATGACATCTAGAAGGAAAAAATGCTAGTCTAGTTGAGAATCTAGAGGTAACAGCGTGTGAGAGAGATGCCAATCCATCCCAAACCTGCCACGCCAGGGCCACCAAGCGTCCAGATGTGGCGCCGTGCAACAATGGCACGACGGGACATGCCGTGCGAAGCTGTGGGAGAGACAAGTGTGCAGAATGCAATCATACCATATAACTACAAGAGAAAAATGCTGTAAGCACATGTGGATTCCCAGCTCTGGCGGATGAGGAATAGTGGGCGGCGGTGAGACCCCGAGATGGCTTCGTGCGCCAAGTGGCCGGGCGGGCACTGCAAGATGCCGCAGCCACTGCGGCTTGACCGACGAGACCAGCATCCTAGGCAAGGCGAGGGCAGAGGCAGAGGCAGAGGCATCCGAGTGCAGACCGCCATGGATGCGATGGATTCTCTGGATCAATGTTAAGATGCTTCCTGGGTATTAAAGCCTCCCTGCTCATCCACTGTCGCCAATGTCTCCCGTTCCTCCCATCTCATCATCAGTACCATCAGCATCATCATCATCATCATCAACAACAACAACAACAGGCTCAACGAACAAAAGAAGCCTCTGCTCTTTTCTCCTCAACTTTGCTTCGACACCTTCATCCAAGACCTCCTTCAGCAAGAAGCCACAGCTACGCACATACACACACCTACTAGCCAAGATGCACTACAACCTCCTAACCGGCGCCTTGCTCGCCATCCTCACCTCCACCACAACCGCCTCCCCCGTCAAGCCTCCTTCTTCTTCTTCTCTCCGATCCCGAGACACCACCACAGAAACAGACACGCCATCCTGCCCCTACCGCCCCTCCTCCCCCTCCTACTGCTCCGGCACAGCCTACAACTCAAGCGCAACCCACCTCTACCCCTGCGGCGACTCCCGCCTCGGCCCCCGCAAGCTCCCCGGCGGCCGGCGCGACCCCCTCGACGCCATAATGGACAGCTACGACCGGTTCGCCGGCCTCTGCCCCGGCGCGTTCCTGTCCCAGTGGTACAACGAGACCGCGACGCCCCGCCCCTCCTGGCTGTGGCCCGCCCAGGACGGCTTCTCGCTGGCCTCGATGCTGGACTCGCCCGTCGCCACCGCGCCGAAGCCCATCAAGGCGAACTTCACGCTCGGCGAGGGCGTGCTTGTCGACAGGTTCGGCGGCGAGACGGGCACGTTTGTAAGCCCGGCTGGCTCGCCTTATATGCAGCGTGCGCTGCCGCCGAGCAGTTTGGTTACTTATGATGCGAAGTGAGTGTTTTTTGTTCCCCTGCCTACGCTGACACTGGAAATCTCCTATTCCCCAGAAGAAGGGCATTGGACAATGGCTAATGAATGATAACTACTATAGATACCCATTCAACTACCACCTCTACGTCGTCAAGCAGGCCTTCGTCGTGCAGTCGGGGCCCGTCGCGCCGTGGTTCGGCCAGCCCGGCCAGGGCGTGCAGTACGAGCTGTACAGCCCCGTCGCGACCCTGATTGAGGGCGGGTTCTTGGAGCGCGTTGAGCCTGATGAGGAGGAGTAGTCGCTAGCTGAAAGGAGAGGAGCGAACTTAGGATAGGTTGGGTGCCTAGGTACCTGGTAGGAACCTGCCTAGGTAGCCGAGGACTACCACAACTAGCTCGACGCACGTCTGGCTTGCCCGGCTTCCGGCGGGATGCAAAGCTAGGTCGCATCTCCTTGCCGGAGTCGGGGATGCGACGAGTGAAAAGAGGCCGAGCCACTGGCTGGTGCTCCCTGGTGGACGAACTGGGCTGGGCAACAAGGCGTGCCTGTCGGTCTACCTTCCCTGCCTTGCCGCGCATTGTGGGCGTGCATTCCGTCGATTCAGGGATGGATGGGGAAACATTGACCTAATCTAGACCTTGGAGTTAATTGGAGGAGGGAAAAGCGACAATGAACCTGTTAATGACCTATGTACTTTATTTTTATTCATGCCGATCGATATCGTAGATATCCAAGCATAATGTCTGTGTGTCTCTTTTCACACCAGAAGATACGTCAACCACGCCACAACCGCCGCCATCGCGAAAGTCGCCGGTCCGCCTGCGGTTGCTCTCCCCGCCGCATTCGTCGGCGACGGCGTGGAGCTCGTGGTCGTCGTAGTCCCGCTGGGCGTCTGGGATGACCCGGTAAACAGGCCGACGACGAAATCGGTGGCCGCGTTGGTGTAGTTCACGAAGTACGTCCCGTGCACGGCGGCGTTGGTGCCCACGTCGCAGTAGCGGTCGCCCGAGTCGCACCATGACCGGATCCTGGACGAGTAAGGGTCGCAGGCCGCGTTGTTCCGACGAGGGAAGAGGCCGTTGCGCGTCGTCACGGTGCCGACGTTCCAGGTCTGGTTTGCGCTGCGGGTTGGGTCGCCGAAGAGCACGATGGCGGCGACTTTTTTTATAGTAATATATTGTGTTAGTCCAGCTGCCTCGAGGTATGGTTGGTTGTAGCTTGCATGTGATCACGTTCCTGTTGGAAAACGGAGAGGGGAAGGGGGAGAGAAGAACGACAAAAAAAGAGAAAAGGGGGGAACATGAAGCTCACTGTTAATCTCGTATTTGGCGTCTAAATCGGTGGAATTCGTAAATCCAAGGCTACTTGTGCCGCAAACGACATCCAGGACAACTTGGGCGCCCTGACGGGATAAGGGGGGGAGAGTTTGTGAGTCTCAAGTCGCACAATCCCAGAGCCCCATTATCATCATCATCATCAATCCCAAACAAACCGTTCTGAAGAGACTACCTAGGCACTAAGATCCACCACCACTCACCTGTGAATAACCAAGCAGACCGATCTTCGAATTCGGACACATCGCCGCGTAGTTCGTGATAAGCGCGTGCAGATTCGTCGTCCCGTTCGCCACGCTCGTGAAGTAGCTGGTGATCGTGGCCGGGTAGTCTACAGCGGTGATGGCGCTGCCGGCCACTTTCTGGGTGATGTTGCCCGCCACGACGCCCATCTTGCCGACGCCGGGGTCTTCCGTCGAGCCGCGCGCCACGAACAGCTGAAGTCCTGCCGCGCACGCCGTCGGGGCCTGCGTCGGGGCCGAGACGGTAGTTGTGGCGGTGGTGTTGTCTTGGGCCGTCACGGCCGACCCGGCCAAGAGGAGGCCGAAGAGGCCGATGGAGAGCAAAGGTGACGAGGGGACCATGTTTGTTGTGGAGGTCCTTCGTTAAAAAACGACAGGAGGCGCTATAGATTGTCTCCTAACGAGGTAGGTACCCCTCCTTCCTCAGCAGAGGGAATCGGATGTGCCTGCCGACCTACCTGCTCTTTCTGCTTTGGATGCGCACGCAAGTCCGAAGATCCCGGAAGGCTGATCCGTGAACGACAAAGCTGATGAGCTACGCAAGAGCGCGCCGGAATGCAGAGGCCGGCAAAACAGCACGGAGCGAGAAAGAGGAAAAAAAAAAGGCCAAAGTAAGGCAACGTCACATACTTCCATCGTTTACAAAAAAAATCCGGGGGAGGGTCCCATTCTTAAACATAGCGCTATACAAAAAAGCACATGTGGTCTGGTGACGGCGATGGCGACGCATTGAGAAGAACCCACCGAACAAGAGAGACCCGCACCCCCGGAATAGCACCAGCAGGATTCAATATTCCCCGTTCCATTCATTCGCGGCCGCTAGGTTTGAATCCGAGAAGGCTGGGACAGCAGGAGGATGCAACTCTCCCCGGGTTTTCCGTGCCAGGGACAGGACATCCCGAGTGAGGAGTCCGCATGCATGTTAGCGATGGCGAACTACTACTGTACACAGATGATGTGGTTTCCCAAATCATCACCAAGAGTGAGAAAATAAGGTGCGCTGGATTTTTGGGTCGAGATCCCAAATGCTGCATGCAACACATGCGGGAGCGGCCGCGAGAGTTCAGAGCTACCAAACTTCAGTTCCTGTCCGTCGGTCAGTGAATCATCTCTCTCACTCAGTCCTCAACAGTCAAATGTTGCGAATAGCACGCACCCATGTTGTCGCTGCTACAACAACCGCGTCAACTTCTGCGCAAGCACAATGGCAATATGCACAACAAGGAAAGGCCTTACCTGTACGAAATATCGCCTGCCGCATCTCTTAACTTGTTTTTCATTATCCTCATCACATCACATCACACATCTCGAGAAGTGGTGGTGGTGGTGGTCGGCGCCCGGCAGGACTCCCGGATTGGGAAGCTAGGTTCTGCCTGACTTGCGTCAGGTCCGAGCGTACCGAGGTGTTGGGTGTTGGAATCTCGGTGGTGATTTTGCGGGGTAAAACCCCAGCTTCCAAGCTCCAGCTCCACCAGCACTGCAGGCAATGGCATTGAGATTCCCCCAGCAGCTACAATATCGACGGGCAGGCAGGGCGGTGGACAGAATCATGGAGCAGCAGCAGCACGCACGTGGATGTGTCGAGCAAGGGGATACGCCGTCGCCAGATCTCGACCTCCAGGCCGTCACAACGACACGGAGTATGTCGAGACCCGAGTATTAGGCTGCGGTCGCATACTACAACCTTCCCGTCACTTTTATGAGGGGCGTTATCGATCCCATCTCCCACCCCCCCGCCGTCCAATGCGATTGACAGCTCTGAACAAGGAAGAAAGGAACATAAGAGGACCATTCCTTACCGATCCGATCCGAGGGAGTCCTCAAGGCCGGACCAAGCCATGGACGAGTCGAACAGGATGAGAACGGACATATGCGTCTTTTATATGAAGTATCACGTTCCACCCATGACCGACCTGCTTTCTATCAGATGCTTTCTTTCCCTCCCACTTTCCCCCTGCCCCGGTTGATCATCAATTTTCCAAATCATCACACATCCCATCGCATCCCTCTCCTCACCGGGCCATCCATCCCCCAGCGCAGAGCCCCTCCTGCACTCCCAGGCCTTCCCTAGGATGCATCAGCAGTGGTAGCCCACCAATCCTCCGCCCCATCCCCCTGTCCTTCACCAGTCACCGCCGTCGTCTCAGCCCTCGGCCTCCCTCCATTCCTCGTCACAAGGCTGTCAAACTCGCTGTTGACGCCCACGGAGAAGTCGTGCGTCCAGTAGTTGTGCACGTCGTGGTACGTGATGGTAGCAGACTCGGACGATGATCCGGGGGCCTGCTTCGCGTACGCGAAGGCGAGCCTCGTGCCCGACCGGGGACGGAGGTACAGCATGTTGTTGGTGCGGCTCCTCCAGGACGTGCAGCCCGTGCACTTGGCCGTCACCTGCCAGTACGTGCCGTTGACGCGCGTGCCGGTGCGGAGGACCTCGAAGGTCGCGTCGCGGTATTGTGAGGGGGCTGTGTGCTGTCTGCGGGTTGGCGGGTTGCGGTTTGCTATCAGTATGAGGAGGATTTTTTTTCCTTCCTTTTTTTTCCTCTTCTGCTCTCCAGGTTGGAACTGATCTGATCCGATCTGATCTGTGCTTCTGCCACGTGAGAGCGGAGGGTGATGATGATGTTGATGATGACGATGAGAGGGTGAAAAAGAACGTACTGCGCGAATCGTGATGAGATCACGACGCTGTTCCCGTTCGCCCACGCCACCGTCAACGGGTTCCACGTCATGCTGCCTCCCCAAGCGAGGCCCGCCCATCCGACCTCTCGAGGGGCGGCTATTTGCACGACGACGTCGAACGGCGAGTTGTTCTCGGCATCGCTGGGAACCGCGATCCTGAAGTAGATCGACTGCCCCGCCGTCGTGTACTTGGCCGCGTACGAGGAGAAAGTGAAGCCGGTGTCTCGGTCTGTCCAGACGGTTGTCTGCGCTGCTACGGGGTCTGTAGGATGGAGGGGGGAGAGAGATGGTTAGCAAATAGCCGTCACCTGTTCCTCCACGGTTTGAGCACAAGGAAGGCTATCTGGGCAGTAGTCCTGCTTCGTCTGCCTTCTTGTCATCACCCCGTCTTTTATAGAAGGAGTGTGGGTGGTGTCGAGTTGCACGCGCCAATGCCCACCGTCGCTGCTGCCACCGCCCATCCTACAGCAGACGTCCAACGCATTGTGGCCTCGGCCTCGGTCTCGGTGTATGTCTCGGCGCAGGCGTTGGCTCAGAAAGGGCCTTCGAGAGGTTCTCCGGCCACGTGGAGGTCGTGACTTGGGAGTCCCCGGGAGGCGATTGGATCCGTGGTCTCCAGTCAACGCCTGTCGGTTACCGGGCCCCCAGCTCTATCTCGGATTCGACAGCCTCAGCGGCGAGTTGGACGCGTCGTCGCGAAGCTGAACAGGTCGGCTGTGTACAGCGCTAGGTGTCCAGACAGAGCAACGGCTGACGTCTCGAGTCAAGGAGAGACCGAGCACAGGTCGGAAGAAAGGTGATGACGGACGGGTAAAAAGGAGATTAGCTTCCGTGGACGGTCTTGCAGAGGTACAACCGTTAAGTAAGGAGTGTTATTTCCCCAGATTTATCGGTAGTAATTTCTACCAGCAGTACCGAGACTTCTCTCGGGTCGGACGGCCGGGAGAAACAAGAGAGACGGTGTCTGCGTTCTTATTTGTCTCTCTCTCTCTCTCTCTCTCTCTCTCTCTCTCTCTCTNTCTCTCTCTCTCTCTCTCTCTTTCTTTCTTTCTATTTCGATACTTTGCTCCAACAGTAGTGGGAGGGCCATGGTATTTTAAACTGCTTCCAACTTGCTGGCATCATTGGCGGGCGCCCAGTAGCGGAACGATTAATTACTCTGACGCCATCTGGCTACTGGTTGTCAATTGGGGAATTTCTCTGCTTCCGAAGAGCCGCTGGCGGTAATCTGGCGGTAATGTTTTTGGTCAGGCTTGTTGTGTTCGCATCTGACGAACACTTCGAGAGTTGATGAACCACTGACTCTATCAACTCGCTTCCTCCCCTAGTCCATGCAACCCATCCATCATCCATGGGAAAAGTTCGGCGAAGATTCCTGCAAATTGGGGATGGCGAAAATGGATGATGGATTCTCGAGATCGACCATGGCAGTGACTGAGAAAGAAATTGGGGTAGGTAGACTTGGAGGAGGAGATTCGGTTTGTGTCCAGATGGGGTTCGAGAATTGATGATGATGGTGAGCCCTTCCGCGGTCCCCCTATTTAGCCGTAGATTACTCGATCTTCCACACAGCAAGGCTAAATACCGCGGATCTTTGTCCCTCCTAGTGGGCGTCGCTCCAGTTTAATATTGTACACCAGGGTTCTCCCATGGAGGCGAGTGACTTTTCGCAACGTCCTCGCACTCATCCATCTGCACCCATCTATCTATACCACACAGAGGGCAGAGAGATGGAGGAAAGCAGGAAGTAAGGACTCCACCAGTAGAGTTCTTGCACACGTATGCAGCTTCTTTGTCGGAAGCGCGCTTTCGTTTCCTATCTTCTGCTCACTTACACCCAAAGCCGGCCTGTTCTTGGTATCGACCTTGGCGGTCTTGGTGGCCTTGGTGCCCGGGACAGGTCACTCTAAACGAGATCCACAAGATCCGGACTTGCAGGAGACGGATGCCGATAGAACCGGAGCCACTACCGCCATCCCCGTAAGAAGAAGGATGGTTCTTCCCAGTCTTGTGCTCTAATGAGAAATGCGTACCCATCAATGAGGATGCCGTGCACTGGTCATGCGTCCGTCACATGCCACATGCCACTGGCGCCGCCACCCCCGGAGCCAGACTCTCGACATTATAGGAGTTAATGACAATGACAGTCAGTAGTCCGTCCGTAGTCAGGTATAAATAGCAACCGAGGCCTAGCCCCGCAAGTCATGGCGAGATTCTCTGTGACGGTGACACTCGGCTGGAGTTGGAGACCGTCGCGCCTCCACGGAGGGTCATGGGGGACACGCTGGCGGCGAGAAAACCGGGCGGCTGGCTGTCCTGGGTGAGCAAATGTGGTAAGTACGAGACCGTACCGTATTGATTCATCTTGGCCAGCTCCGAAAAGCTGAGTGGCTTGCCACGGTCTCGATAGCGTGACCGAAAGTGTCAGACTCGGAGCTCGTGCCGCCGGATTCCGTCGCTTCCGTCCGTGTCCTGATATAGAAATATGAAGGGGCCTCCCTAGACTGCAACCGTACGTGCACGTGGTTATCCCCGACAAACTCGGCGAGGGAAGTGGTGGCAGACTCGAGTTGGGAGGCGCGCCTCCGGAAAACCGGATTCCTGGTTTTGCTCCTGTGGCCACGATCTGAAGCTGCTTGGCAGCCATAACCGGGAATGCAATTCCTGCCTCCCTCCATCACTCACTCCCTCTCTACCTATCATCCCTGTGTCTGAGGTCCAAGGGAAGACGCGACGGGATCGAACGAGAACAGCTGACGGCTAGGTGATATCCGGTGCTTCTTATCCTATTCGCTTGTCGGGACGAAGGCAAGTGGACCCAGTAGCCCGGACAATTTGACGATAAGCCGCAGAGGAAGTACTGAAGATCGGAAGACACGGCATTTTGCGCAGATAAGCCGCCAGACATACCAGGCCGACTGGATAAGTCGGCGATACTTCGCTTATCTGCGGAATCGCCGAAGTGCTCGCAGGTTTCAGTAACAGAGCAAGCCGTTCGCATCTCACGAGGGCATCAGGCATCAAGGATAGTGTCGCTTCACGGCGACCTGGAGAGCAACCTGAGGAATGGGGCAGTTGGACCAGACGAGTCCGCAAGTCGCCCAATTGTATTTCGATCCGCTAGGAGCCATTGCCAGCGCAGCCTTGGGGTCGCTGAATAGTTTGGGATTGATGGGGGCTGGGCCACTGGGCCACTGGCTCGGTGGTCTGGTAGACAGACCACTGCGTTGACAGCCATCTCAACCACCGTTTGTCATACACGGCCTCGGTGATGACTCCGCCGCTCAAAGCTCCACTCCTTCCGGATGTGACCGACAAGAGCGCAAAGAGCGACCTCGGGAGGGAGGGGAAGGTGTGAGGATAAGAGGCCGAGCGACTAGCTAGAGGCGGCACCCCCACGATGACTCACGACCAAGAACACCTCCTCCTCAATCTCAGTCATCCTCAGCGCGTCCTGCACGTCATCGACAAAATGCTCCTCCCCACCAATGAGGTCGACGATCCCGGACACCTTCATGAGCCTCCACACCTCGTGGCGATCGTCCCTGGGCCCCCTAGAGAAGAAGACGCGCACGCCCCTCTCCCGGTATCCCCTGACGATCTCCTCCAGGACCTGCGTCCCGGAGCCGTCCATGCTCGTGACGCCGTGGATGTCGAACACGACGTTGCGGTTGGAGTCCTCCCTCCGCAGCCTCGGCAGGGCCGGGTGCGCCTTGTTGGTGCCGTAGAGCTCGAGGCGGCGCAGCCGCGTCTTCAGCTCGCCGGTGTTGGCGAAGGTGAGCGGCTCGGGGATCTTGACAATCAGGCAACCCTCGACGAACTCGAGCCGCTCCGGGTGCTCCTCTGCGTTCTCGAACCGGTTCGTCCCCGGGATCCGGCCTAGGATCTGGATGCGAGGTCTGGTGGAGTGCCTGATGACGAGTAGCAACGAGAGGCCGATGCCGATGGCGATGCCCAGGTTAAGCGAGAAGAAGATGGTCGCGAGAACGATGACGAACATCAGTCCCAGCTCCTGCCATGCTCCGATACGGAGGAAGAAGAGTACGTCGTGCGGGCACTCCTCGATCAGTGACCAGGCGACGACGCTGATCAGTGATGAAAGGACAGGTTTCTGCGATGAGCATGCAATGGTGGTGAGCGGCAGCCCGGGAAGTGAGTGCATCAAAAGGGGAAAGGAGCGCTGCTCCATCACTTCACTTACAGGCAGGAAGTAGAACAGCCGTAGCCCAAGCAATACGACCATCAACGAAATCAAGCTCAGAAACACAGAGCTCATCGGCGTCTTGCCTCCCGTCGACTTGTTGACCTTGCTCCTCCCATACCCCCCAAAGGCCGGCAGGCTCATGAAGCACGCCCCAACCATGTTGGCCGCGCCGAGGGCGATCAGCTCCCGGTTAGGGCTCAGCTGGATCTCCGGGAAGATAGCCTGGCCGCCCAGGCTCTTGGCGGCGACGGACGACTCGAAGAAGCCCAGGAGGGCGATCAGGAACGAAGTGCCCATGGCGTCGCGGATGTGGATCATGTGCGAGGGGAGGAACGGCCACCGGAACGTGAAGACGTGGCCCGACGCCGCCTTCACCTCGCCCAGGATCTCGACGCCGTGCGTGTCCCACTCGAAGTAGTACGCCAGCAATGCCGACAGTACCACCACGAGAAAGCGGTCCGGGACGTAGGCGGCGGCGGGGTACTTCGGCTGCAGACGTCGCTTTAATTCTCTGCGAAGAGCAGGTTAGCCACATGTCAGAGCCAACTTATCCAGGGCGACGACGACGAAAAGGAGAAGAAAACACCGGCCGTGTAAGTACCTTGCAACCATAATCACCAAAAAGCTAACGCCGGCCACAATGGCCGTCAGCTTATGGACCTTGTCCAAATTATTGAACATGAACACAAGCTTGTCCATGCTGCTCCCATGGCTAACCCCAGGCGTGCTCGCCGCGATGCGCGCCAGCCCCAGCTCCGGGATCAGCTGGTCGACAGCGATGACGACGCCGATGGCCGAGATGAACCCCCTCAGAAACGGCCTCGACAGGACGCTATCCAAAAACCCCAGCCTTGCCAGCCCCGCGACCAGAACCGTCGCGGCGGCGAGTCCGCCCGCGATGCCGCATATCTGCGCCTGCAGCAGGGCGTCGCCCTCACCACCATTATTCGAGCCGTCGCCGGCACCGGCACCACCACCGCCGCCGCCACCACTACCACCGCTCCCGTGGCGGTCGATGCTAGACTTCACCACGCTGCCGACCAGCAGCGATCCCGCGGCCTCGGGGCCGACGATCATCTGCGGACAGCTGCCCAGCAGGGCGTAGACGAGCGGGTTGAAGACGAATGCGTAGAGCCCGTTAATGGGCGGGACGTGTGCGAGGTTGTCGGCGAGCGAGAGCGCCATGGGTAGGTACATGCCCGCGATGGTGACGGCCGCGACGAGGTCGCCTTTGAGGTAGGAGGATTTGTACTGGCTCATCCAGGTCACGCAGGGGATGTAGTAGGATAGGTACCTGGAGGTTGCGGAAGAAAAGACAGGTCAGTCTGGGCAGTCTGGGCAGCAGGGAACGGCACCCAAGATTTGGGCAAGGGGTCGGGTCAGAGAGAAAAGGGGGCAGGCAGGCAGGGGTAGCACGCACATCAAAGCCGAGTCCTGCACGCCATGTTGCCTCGCCAGTATCCTCGAATTGCTCATCTTCGTGCTCCGCATCCTCCGGGCCAGCTTGCGCTTCCAGTCCGGGTCCCCCGAGTGATCCGCCGCCGCGGCCGCGTCCGCCGCCGCAAATATGCTGTCTATGTTGGGCGCGGTCGAGCCCTCCGACTCCATAGAGCTCCTAATGCTTGTGGGGCTGGACGGCCGAGGGGAGAACGTGCCATGGTTGCACGGCCCGTCGTGGGCGTGCTCACGCAGGTCGACGACGCCCTTCAGCAGACTCGTCGTCTCGGTCGGGGAAGGCTCGTCCCGTTTTGGCGGTGGTAGTAATCGCGGTTCGCTCGGCCCGGCGTGGAGCGCGTCGTCGTCATTGTTATGGGCGGCGGCGGTGTGAGCAGTATGCTGCTGCTGCTGGTCTGGTTTTGAGGAGCGTACGGGGCTTGCGTGTCGACTACTGTTGTCGTTGCTGCTGCTTCCAGTACTGCTACTGCTGCCCATCGGAGGCCCGCCGCCGTCGGACGAGCCTACCGACTGTGAGAGGGTGTAGCTTTGCCGCAAGCCGCTCGGGTGGGCTGGGGCGTGGTTGTTTCCCGGGAGGACGCGCGATGACGACGGAGGCGGAGGAGGGCCAGAACCCATGGCTACGGTTCGGGAGGGGTGGAGTACACGAAAAAAGAACAAGCAGAAGAGAACTCGGCACGACCCGATGTGTACCGTCTAAACCAAGAAGTCTATGTCGCCAAGAAAAATTTGAAGAGTAAAAAAAACAAAAAGCAGATGTCAAAGTTACGGGGTCGGTTGGTTTGGTCGGGCGAGGCTTCGCGACCCACGGTCCAAATTCACCCTTGCGGGAGGATAAACTTTTCGTCGAGCTGCGCTAGACTCACGGGCACGGTTTCTGCGGCCGAGAGGCACGGGCACGGCCAACGTCGTCTAGCCGCCACCGCCGTCTGCTGGTGACGATGATGTTGGATCGGGAGGTGATGGTGGGAAACGGGTCGGATCGTTAGGCCAACAACTTGATGGCGGTCAAGGAGGAGGATGAGACACCCGCCTTGGCCTTCAGAACCATTTGACGAGGCCATAAAGAGACATCAGCTGATAATTCAATAATAATGTGTATATCTGTAGTTATACTTTTAAGCATTTCCGATGTAGCAAAACCCAAAGAATGTCTTGCAAAGATTTTTTTGGGCAGCTGCTGCTTACGACAGACGCACCAGACTCCCAAGCGACACAGCACAGCACGAATTGGATGGAGCACGTTGCCGATTGATGGGCCAGAATTGGGTGTCGCCGGAATGGGAATGACGAAAGGCGGTGCTGGCGTAATGCTCGAATGCCAATTGGGCCCGAACCTCCACACCACATGCACCTCGTGACAGCCCCACCACATCTCCTGCACCCCGCATCACACGTGACTCAACTCCATTCTGAGGCATTCCTCTCAACCGAGCTTGGCTCCTAGAGTCTCGAACAGAACCATCACCAGCCCGAAGGAGCGAATGTAGAGAGGCGAGGCAATCTGGGGCAGAGTTCATAAAAGAGGCTCTCCATCTCCAGTCACTCTGATCGGGCCGAAATGAGGATACTGGTGAAGTGTTGCCTATCTCGAGAGCAAGCTTGGAGGCCGGCAATGGTATCCGAAGATCGAGTTCCGCTCCAGTAGAGCTTCCCCCTGAACCCCCGAAGTGGACCCATCCGCGCCCTTGCCCAGACACGAGACAGACATCATCAGTGGCATCCCAGGCGGCCACAATTCAGAATCACAGCCATGTGATCCCCGAGAGCGACGACCGAAGCACAAGGCTGCTTCCTTTCCATACCCCTTCAAACCACGAGTGTCGGGTTTCTTTAAATGTCCCTCCTCTCTCCATCGTCTTCCCTCTCCAGGACATTGTCTGGTAGTTGCTCGATCTCAAGAAGACCAAACCGTCGTCATCACCACCAGAACCACCCTTCCAAATCTCCGTCTTCTTCTACACGCTGTACCCCCTCAACCGCCATGGCATTACCATCAGCATCAGCATCGGGTCTCACAAAGACGACGCACGTCTTTACCACGCACCAGATACCGCTCGAATGCGACGTGTACGCTTCCGAGACCTACCCCACCGACTCTGCCGTGCTCTTGTTCTTCCATTCCGGTGGCCTCGTGGGAGGTTCGAGGTGGCGTGTCCCGCCGTGGCTGGTTCAAGTGAGCACCGGTCCTTCCATCATCACTACCTAGTAGTGGCACTTCTCTGCAGGCTTGCAGGAGACGAATGAATGCACAGGACCCAATAGAAACCTGACTGCGTCGCGCTCCAACAATTATTCCTTGCTAGACGTGCTACCAAAGACAATGGCCGCTTGTTAGCGCAAGCTACCGTCTCATCCCGCAGGTCGACGCCAAGGAGCTCGTCGATGACGCGAGGGCAGCGTACAGCTTCGCACGCAACCTCGGCGGCGGCAGCGGTGCACTGCAACAGAGGGAGGTCGTCGTAGTGGGGGCCAGCGCCGGTTCGTGCCAGCCACCGACTTCCTTCCTTCCACTCTATCCATCCCTCCCATGGGTGAGGTGAGATGAAGTGATTCGATTCTACGCCCATCCCATCTCGCTCGCTCGTCTAATAAGACAAGCCTTTTTAAAACACAACAACAGGATTCTCTCTCGCCGCCATAGTCGCCCGGCACGTCAAGCCCGCACCTCTAGCCCTCCTCTCCATCACAGGCATCTCCACCTTCCAGCACCCATTCTTCAGCTCCTCCGTGCTGCTCACCACAGAACCCATCACGGACTCCCAAGCCCGCCCCCACATCACCAGCCGAACGGTGGAGGTGGGCACGACCGTCGACGACGCCGTCTTCTCGCTCGACAAGCTCGTCTTCCCGTCAGGCGCTAAGAATCCCACGTACCAGTACAAACCACCACCACCAACCGATCCGATAATGGTAGAGAGTGCAGCACGCGCCACCGCCGACGATACCCAACAACGGAACGGCGGCATCCCACGCGGCGACTTGTACGAGTACTACGTGCACCGCAACATGTTCCCCGCCATGCTGCGAGAAGTGGACGAGGGCTACGAGTGGTGCAAGGGGAAGACTCATGAGGCGATGCGCGCCTCGGGCTGGCCGCCGACCGTGTTCATCCAGGGCGACGCCGACCCCGCCGTCGACATGGACGTCAGCGTGTCTGCCGCCAAAGCGCTGGGAGACAAAGTAGCCAAGATCTTCATTGTACCCGGCCACGGACACCTATTTGAGGCCAGGAGCTTTTTGGAGGATGAGGGGGTCGGCATGGATACGGTCAGGTTGGCTGTGGCGGCGCTTGACGAGGCGGTTGAGGCGTCGAGAAGTTCTAGATAGGGTTGTGCAGGTAGGTACGCGAGTCAATGTTGATGAAGTTGTGCGTTCAGCCTTAGTGCCAGTCTACATTTATCAATGATCTGCGACATATTACTACAGGGAAGGGAAACAATCATCTCTCTAAACGCTGATAGACTCTCTCAATAGGTACCTACCTTCGTTCATCTCTATCTGTATGAGTAGTAGAAGTGAAAAGTCTCGTTCTCAAAAATTCAAGCATCCCTCCGATTCTCAATCATCATACACCAAGCCCTCACCCCCTCCCCACCCCTTTCTTTCTCCCCATCAGCCCCGTACCTCCCCCTCCCCACACAAATCTCCTCCACGACCCGGAACCCCCAGTGCTCATACAGCGCGACCACGTCCGGCGACGTCGCCTCGAGCCACACGCTCAGGTTGTCCTGCGCGGCGCGCGCGAGGAGCGGCTGCACCACGGCCGACACCGCGCCGGCGACCTTGGGCGACGCGGGGGACGGCGGGGCGCGGCCGAGGAAGTCGAGGTGGTAGTGCGGGTTGAGAGATGGTGAGGCCAAAGTCTTTGATGAAGTCTTTGATGAGCGGACGACGCCGATGTGGGTTTGCTTTGAGCGGAGGACTGCGGTTTGCCATTCTTGTTTTGTGGGAGTGCTGGAGGTGGTGGAAGCAGCAGCAGCAGCAATATCTGCGATCTTGGAATGGTCAGAGGCCGGGATGAGGTGCGGGAGCATCCACAGCGCGACGGCCGAGCCCTCCCCCGCGGAGACGAGGGCGCCGCCGTGGTGGCGGAGCGCGGTGCGCACCTCGTGGTCGACGTACTCGGCGACGGACTTGCCGAGCTCGTGGCTGAAGGCGTTGGTGCAGGGCACGCCGGCGAAGGCGGCGCCCAGGACGGCGATGGCTTTGGCAACTTCCGCTACGTGGGAGGGCGGAATTATCCGTGCTTTGGGTAGGGGCAGCAGGGCGGCTTTGCTGCTGATAGTAGTAGTGGCGGTTGTGCTGGTGCTGGAGGACCGGGTCATGATGGCGTGCTGGGGCCAACGATGGGTGACGGCGGCAGCAGCAGCAGTAGCAGCAGAGCGGCGGGTAACTTGGTATAGGTTTCGAATGAGTGTGGTTTGGGAAGGGGTCATTTTGGTTGGGAGTGGCGATGGTCGTTGTGATTTTCTGGGCGGAGATGGATGAGGAGCAACGGGACCTTATAAGCGGTTAAGCTGATGAGCTCGGTGAGAGGTGTCCCGTTATCGTTTTCGTCATGTAATCTCTGTGAAGAAGGTATTTTGCAAATAACGAAGTCGGTTTGGTTAAACAGTTGCGTTGGAGGTTAGAGCTCGATAAAAGCTACAAGATCTGCGAAAGCTGTGTAGAACACATCGATGCGGATGACCTTCGAGCCTCTCAATGTTGTTGCGGTAGGAAGTTGGCGATACCTGCCAGCACCTTGGTTGCCGTACTTCCCCGCGTTTGTTATGCTCAGTCTCTCAAGAAGCCTGTTCGTAGGAAGACAAGGCGGGACATTCCGCCCAGTGCCGCCACCGGCTTACACTCGGCCAATTTACAACTCATTGACCTGTGGTAAACATCTGCATGGTTCCGGCGGCACTGTTCCTCAAGGCAGGCAGCAACTTGAAAGGTTTGATCTCCTGCGCTGCTGGTCATTTTGTCGCCATTTTGCACGACATCGCGTCAAGTGCGGTTCCATGGTTGCATTGTTTGGACCTTAACTATTCTTACCGCCAGGGTCTAGGCTACCCCTTGGCTATTAAAGCTCTGACGAATCCCCGGATAACGTTATACGAACCGCTACCCCGGACTACCAAGCCGCGAGGAGGCTCTGCGGCACAGCCGCCGTGCGGCAGTTGTGCGGGTCTGACTAACGCCCGGTTGGTGCAACGTGATATATGAGGAGGGCTTGCAGTTTTCGATTGTCTATATATGGCTGGTTCTGCGAGCTTGGTGAGTGAGACGCTGGTGCTTGTGCTGGCAGTTGTCATTGACAGCGCGAGTATGCCTTGTTAAGCACCACAAAAAATGGAGAGAGGGTAGCAGCAATCTATGGATGACCTGCTGACTGAATGGCTGTCTGGATCCAAACCTTTGTACGGATTGGAACTGCAGGGGCTTCACACTTGCTGCTCACTGGAACAGGCGGAAACGCTCACCTCTTAATTAAGTAGTCGATGGATGGTACTGGCGTATCCATCCTTGCTCTTTCCCGGCAAAGCGGAGTCCCGCTACTGCCGTGGTCGGGAAGCTTGTTACAAGCGAGGCCAGAGAAGATTGACGGTCAGCCTTGTGGAACCATTCATACACGACTACGGTGCACGACGGTACATCCATCGCATAGTACTCTTGGAATGCACATCTATCTGGTTCGGTCAGGGACGATGAATATTCTCAGATAATACGGGGACCGGCCTCCGCTTTACGTGTAACTGCTATGCCGGCCGGCAAGTCAGCCCCCTTTTGTCGTTCGGCTAGATGGCTCTCGTAAAACTCTAGCATTGTCTGGTTGCATTCCAGGGGAGGGAGGTGAGAGAAGAAGGTAGATGTACCATCTGCGGGTCCACTATTGAACACTAGCGGCTCTTCTCCTAGGAAGAAGCCGATTCTGAAATGATGCCCCGTTAGAATTATACCGGACGTGCCGCTTTAGTGAGATCTGACTGTCCATATGGCGACAGGGGCACCCCGTTTGTGTGAGAGTCGAATGAATACGATTTATATGCGCCTAGACCAATGATACCTTTGAGAGGCGCGAGATGATCTCTTGCGTTCCTCCCAAACTGATGTCATCCTCGAGATGAACATGCCGCACAGTGACCACCACACGCTCGGCATCACGATGGCGAAAACTTTTCATGGTTGCCTCCGTCCCGGTGGCCAATTCGGATTCACCTCGGCGAGATGCGTGTGAGAATCTCAAATTAGTTTTGGAGCTGCTGCAGCTGAATTCGGCTAGGAGAGCTACCGTCTTTGGAAAGCAACTTGTCTTCCGTTGTACCAACTCGGTCGTGAGTATCAGAAGTTGTATGGAACCGGTTATTTACGTTCCAGCTTTGGTCAGCCGAGCGGTTTCATTAACACGGGCTAACTGACGAGAAAGGAAAGCACACCGAGAGTGGACGTGCGGAAGACGTACGGTAGGTTACGCCCCTGGATAGAAGCGAGTGCCTCACCACACTCTCCTCACCTTGATTACTGGCTGCCTATTCTCAGGGGCTCAGGGGCGGCCAAGAAGAGATGGGAGGAATTGGTAGCTTTACTGCTCTCAAGCCGAGTCTGAGCTCGATGTGTTCATCGCTTCAGACATTCCGCACGGGTAGAGAGCATGTGCCATCATAAATATGTCGATGAGCGCCGCCTGGGGCCACTCTTAGGAGGCTAAAGGCCGGTGAGAGCACCTTGCGCCGATCGACTTAACGAGATTGCATCACTCCTTACCTAGTAATTACATCCTAGAGACAAATCTTCCCCCATCACACAAGCCTAAGATGGGCGGGCGAACTGCTGCTTCTCCTCCTGACGGCGGCTGGCTGGCCTGGAGCCAAGTCCTCGGCGCCTTCTTCATGTCGATGTGCTCCCTGTATGTGCTGTTCTGGCCCAAGTCTACAGAGCCCCTATTTGACTGACGGCCCTCTTGGCCCCGAATCACGTCACAAGAACTGACACTAATCTCGTGAACTACTACGCTAGGGGCCTCGCAAATGCCTGGGGCATCTTCCAATCCCACTACACCATCGTCCTCCTCCCATCCCACCCACCCTCCTCCATAGCCTGGATCGGCACCACTCAAGGCTTCCTCGTCAACGTCATCGGTTTAGTTTCTGGCCGCCTCTACGACGCCGGCCAGCTGCGCCCCTGTCTCATACTCGGCACCGTGCTCAACGTTGTCGGCCTCACCGCCGCATCCTTCTCGGGATCCTCGTACGGAGCCTCGTTTGCGAGCTTGGGTGTATGCGTAGGCATAGGGTCTGGACTCTTCTACGTGCCGGGCATGGCGGTCGTGGCGACGTGGTTCGAGAAGAAACGGCCGCTAGCTACGGGCGTGGCTGCGACGGGGGCAAGTCTGGGAGGCGTGCTGTATCCCGTCGTGTTTAGGGCCGTAGTGGATAAACACGGGTTTGGCTGGGCGTGTAGGGGTTTCGCGGGCGTCAATGCCGTGCTGTTGGGGCTTGCGTGTGTTATTGCGAGGACGAGGGGAGTGGGGCTAGAAGTGGGTGGCAGCGATGGTGGTGGTTCTGGAGTCGGCAATGGCGAGGGCGAGAATGGTGCTGGCGAGAAGAAGAAGACGGGACGAGGAGGAAGTGCGAGAAGACTGCTTGATCCGACCGCGTTTAGGGACATCAGGTTCTTTCTGTTCAGCACGGCGCTGTTCCTGCTGTGGCTGGGCGTCGACGTGCCGTTCTTCTTCCTGCCCAGCTTCGTCCAGCAGCGTCTCGGCCTGCCGGCGGAGGTGGGCGACTACCTCCTCGCGGGGATGAACGCGGCGTCGGTGTTCGGGAGGCTTCTCTTGGGATTCCTGGCCATCTATGTGGGCTCTGCGGGCGTGTGGCAGGCCTCGATCGGCGCGTCGTGTGCGCTTCTGGCTTGCTGGGCCGTCGTCGCCGACCTGCCGGCCATTGTCGTCTTCGTCGCGCTATACGGCTTCTTCACGGGCGCAGTCATCTCGCTGTTCCCACCAGTGCTCTTGGCTCTCACGCCGGACCTGAGCTTGGTCGGGACTAGGCTGGGAATGAGCTGCGTGTTTGCTGGGGTGGGCTTCCTCGTGGGCCCGCCGATCGCGAGCGCGGTGCAGAAGACTCCAGCGGGCTATGTTGCTGAGGGGGCGTTCGCGGCTGGGGCATATCTGGCGGCCTTTGTCGTCATGGCCTCGGTGCTCTGGCTGCACAAGAAGAGGACTTTCACTCAAGCGGAACTGGGTGAGAAACTGGCGGCGTCTACATCAACCGTCCAGGTATTGGTGCTGGCTGATGAGAAGGAACCCGCAGGGCAGCTGGGAGAATGTCCTAAGCTGCCAGAACTCGGACAAGGCCCAAGGTGGTCCTGTCGCTTTTGAGCTGCAGCCAGGAGCATGGATCGATACCATAGACCGGGCGACTGAGAGCTTTCAGATGTAACGCCCTACCTGCATTACGACGATGATCCAGTCATCTAGATACGACTAGGAATAGCTGGCATCAACAGGGGTTTGATGTCCTGATATGCTAAGTAATTCATTGTGTAGTTGGTTATGATATAGACACGAGTGCAAAACCTCCTAACGTCAGTACCAAAGCTGTCCCTTCTAGCCACGCGTCTAGGAACCTCCCTTTCCTCAAAGCACGGCCCGCTAGATATATGCCGAGCGCCAAACACCACACACGACCCACCAATATTGCTCCTTCCTGATGAATCTATTCCTCCAATAAGCTTACCTAGGCATCATCAAACCCAAAAACGTCCCTCACGCCCTCCCCCTCATCAGGCGTAACAGCCAACTCCAACAGCTCATTCGCCAACTCGGCCGTTTCGGCGTCGACGCCCGCCTCCAGCACCAGATCCTCCTCCGCGAAGTTGAGCCTCGCCAGCGTGAGCAGGTACCGCTGCGCCCCGCCGTGCGAGGCCGACAGCTTGGCCGCGACGCTACTGCCGCCTCCACCACCCACACCCGCACCACCACCACCTGCACCATTACCACCACCACCACTACTGCCGGTGGCCGCCGCTCCCGCCCCGTTGCCGCCGTCGTCGGCACTCGCTGTCGTGACTAGTGTGTGGAGGAGGAGGACGGAGACGGATATGAGCGCGTGGAGGAGCCTCGGCGGCGGGGGCCGGCTGTCCAGGTCTTGCTGCGACGGGGATTCAGGCCGTGGTTGTCGCCTCGCTGCAACACCCCAACTCGACGCTGACGGGTCCTCATCATCGCCCATCGCCACTGCATCCCCACCTCCAGGCTCCGCGTCCTGCGTCGCATTCGGATCAACATCCATCGGGTCCCCATGCTCCTGCTGCTGCTGTTGCTGCTGCTGCATCAGCTCCTGCTCCTGTTCCTGCCCCTCTTCCCTCCTCCTCTGCAGCGCACCCATCCTACTACCAGAGGGCGGCGAGCCCCCCTTCTCACCCTTCTCAGCCCCAGACTCCAAGAAACTCGCGGGTATATCCATATCATACAGCATATCAACGGCACTACACAGCGCCGCCACCAGCCTCGGAATGACATGCTCGCTCCGCACCAGCTTCACCAGCCCGAACGGGCTCCTCGCAAACGCGACCAGCGTCTCCAGGGCGGCGAGCTTGGCCTCGCACTGCCTCCAGCTCCCCGGGATGGCCCAGCGGGGCGGGTCGGACAGGAAATAGCTGATGCGGTCGACGAGGACGCCCGCGACGGCCTCGACGCCGCGGCTCGGGTCCTCGTTGGTCGTGATGGGGCCTACGGACGACGGCAGGACGGACGTGCGCAGCAGGGCGAGCATGCCGAGGAAGTCATCCGGTCGCTGTTTCGGGGAGAGCATGGTGACGACGAATTCGGGCGCGATCATGCCCCAGAACTGCGCTAGCGGTGACGACGACGACGACGACGACGATGCCGTCGCTCCCTTCTTGTCGTTTTCGTCTGCGCTGGTGGCGGTGGTGGTGGTGGTGGCGGCGTCGCTTGGCGCCGCAACGCACCCCAGCGCGGTGAGGTGCATCAGCGCCAGCACGGCCGTGGTGTTCACCTCGGCCGCCAGCAGCTGCTGCACGACCTCGTCTGCAGAATTGCTCAGATCGCCATCCGCGCTCTTGAACGCAGGTATAGCCAGCAGGTCGACTGTCGCCTGCGCGATGGGCAGCAGGTAGGCTATGATCCGGGGCGCGACGGCCACGGTCTGCAGCTGCAGCGTGAAGGCCACTAGCGAGACAAGATCGAGGATGGGTGTGTAGTAGCGCTCATGCAGGCACTGGGCCCACATCTCGATGATGAGGTGGCAGAAGTCGCTCAGCAGCCGGAAGGGATCGTGCGGGCTGCCGAGTGAGTGCAGGCGCGAGAAGATGAAAGAGGCGAAGGTCAGGGATGGGTCGGAGGGGAAGGAGTAGCGGGCGAAGAGGTCGAAGGTTAGGGGTTGGGTGTGTAGCGC
Organism: Ophioceras dolichostomum; assembly: GCA_003049485.1. NCBI lineage: Eukaryota > Fungi > Ascomycota > Sordariomycetes > Magnaporthales > Ophioceraceae > Ophioceras > Ophioceras dolichostomum. Next base: position 45,683 of record PYST01000241.1, read on the forward strand.
GCTGTGGTCAAGGACTAGGGTCAGGAACTGGGTGAAGACGACAGTATCAGTTGTTAGCAAGCTCTGCTTGATAGCGCTTTTCCTGTGTGAAGATCAAGGGGCCGTTCCAACTTACGTCGAACGGGAGTGCATCACCCCGAAACTTGCCTCCACCACCACCACCGCTGACCCCAACCGGGCCGTCCCTCACCGATGCCTGCGACCGCGGCGCCGGCCCTCCCCCCACGCCGAAGTCGTCAGTCTCCAGTTCTAGCAGCGGACTGTCCATAACAGGCCTCTTCCGCTTCGCCTTCGTAGGAGTCTTTTCTACAGCAGCAGGCAGCACCAGCGCGTCACTCGCCCCAGCAGCACCCTCCTTCCCTCTCCTCATCGCCCCCTTGCTCGGACTGGCAACGAGCTCGTTATCATCGAACCCATCCGCGACGCCCCAGCTAGACTTGGCCCCACCAGCCGCCGCCGCCGCAGCAGCAGCAGCTCCTTTCCTCGGCGTAGTTACCCCACTCCCCTCCCTCTCCTTCTCCCTCTCCGCCTTTTTACGGCCCCCCCTCCCCCTATCCCTCCCCCTCATATCCCTCAAATCCTGCCTCGCAAAATGCAGCTCCGTAGCAGCCGTCTTCTCGGCCGCGATCGCCTGCTCCGCGACCCTCGCCTGCTTGGCCAGCTGTTCGGCCGCCATATTCTTCAGTCTCGCCACCTCGGCGTCGTGCCTCGCCTGCGCGTCGACGTATTTGCCCCTCAGCAGCGCGGCTTCCCCTTTGGCGGAGTTGAGGTCCTTCTGCATGCTGAGGAGGCGGGCTTGGAGTGTCGCTATGATGTCTCCACTAGCACCTGCTCCTCCTCCATCTTGCTGCTGTGGCGGCGACTGGTGCTGGAGCTGGAGCTGGGTAGGTTGTGGGTGGGCAGGTGTAGGCGGCGCCGGCGCGCTGAACTGGCTGGGCCGGCCGTGCTGGGGCGGGACGGGCCGTGGTGGTGGGGGCGGGCGGTGGAAGGGCACAGCACGGTTTCCGGCTGATGGGCCGAGGGCGGCTGGGGCCTGTGAGGGGCCGGGTCCAGGGTATCGGGGCCGGTTGGATAGTGGGACGGTCGGGTTGGTACGGGAGTTGTGGTGGGGCTGCTGCGCCGTGGCGCCGGCCGCCGTTTGCGGTTGAGGATTCCATTTCGATCGGGAGGATTGGGCGGTGGCGCCGGGTCCGGCGGTGGCGGAGACGACGACGCGGGCCTGTTGCTGGACCGGGAGAGGCTTGGCGGGGACGCGGGCGAGTTCGTCGAAAACTAGGGTGTCGTCGAGGTCGTCGCCCTCGAACTCGAAGTTTTCTATCTGGGACGGCGCGCCGGCCGCAATACCACCCTGCTGAGGATGGTGGTGGGTGTTGAATGCATGTTGGGCCTGAGTGAACTGGATCGCGTTGTCTTCCAGCTCCTGCAGCGCCGTGTCGTTCAGGTCGTCCAGGCCATCGTCCGAAAAGAAGTCATCCATTTCCACCGCTTGAGGGATTCGGGCGCTCTTGTCGTGCCATTTGGGGCCGCAATTTGGAAGGACCATAGATCGGAGGCTCGACGTTGGGGTCGGGGGAAGACGCCCCACCAACAAAAAATCTAGAGACGCGTCGCATCGCGACACTGAAGTTCTTTGATGGTCTGTGCACCAAACCTCCCGACGGTCTTCGCGATCACCTTCTTGCACAACCTGATCAAACAGCATTCCATTAGTCGTAGCTGGAAGTTACTAGATCTTTTATGGAAACACAAGCACGACCGCTGGCTTTTTTCCCCTCTTTATTACAAAGGCTTCTTCAAAAACACTCCTTCCGCTGCGTTCCCACCGCAGGTGATCATCATTCAACGGTTGATCATCATCAGAGCCTACAATAAACGCCACCCCAGGCCATCGTCCATCGGGTATCAGTCAATTAGATAGAAAGCACTTTGTAACAATTTTGTCAAGGCCTTGATCGCCTTTGCTTCATCATAATCGTCGCTGTTTGACAGTTCTTCGAGGGAATTGACTCGACGAAAGCCAGTGGCGTCTTCCCATCGAGCCGCTTCCAGTCGACCTTGAACAACGGGTCGGCGCCGTGGTCGAGCAGCTCGGCGAGGAGTTCGCAGTCGACTTCCTCCGTGGGCTGTGCCTCCTCCGCGAGGAGCTCACCGTTTCCGCCTCTCAGAGGGGACGCCGTCAACTTCTGTTTCTCCGTGACGCGCCAGAGCAGGTCGAGCAGCAGCGGCCAGACCCTCGTCTGCACGTCCCTCGACGCGCTGTTCGTGTACGTCCCTACTCTCTGCACAAGACAGCCGCGCGTGGCTTTCTCCTTGACGTAGCCTTTCACTCCGTGCCTGACCACGAGGGATAGGAAGGTCCGGCCGAAGAGGTCCGGATGCGAAAGCGCTGCGTCGCCCGCCATCAGGTGGGGCTTGGGGCTGAGGACCCAGAGTCCCACTTCGGAGAGCAGCCGGATGTTGGAGTGTCCCTTGCCGCCAACATATCCGTCCTGAGCTGCCCGCTTGGCCAGGAACTTGCCGACCTTATCTAGCTCGTCAAGTAGGCTTGCCATTTGCGGCCGATGGTCCACACTGACGACCGCAGCGGCCTTCAGGCACTCAGAGACCCACTTCGGGAATGTGCTAGCGTCGATTAGGATATCGCCTGGGAGTGCCTTGATCATCGACAGGTACGCAGCGCAAAGCATGAGCGGTGCGGCCTCGAGGACGGATGCGTCGGTGGTGCCGTTGGCAGCCAGCAGTTTGGTGGCCTTGGGGGACCTGAGATAGTCAGCCACAGTCCGGTGGAGATACTGGACTTTGCACCCCAGTATTGGATGCAGGGTGCGGTAGCGCCCGACTTCGAGGAGACCGCGGCATCGGTTGTTGATCCGCCGGGAGATAGTGTCCAACCGCATGTCGAGCTCTGTATCGGCCAGTGGTCGGATGGGCTGCTTGTTCGCAAAGCTGGGAACCCGCTCATCTACGAAGGAGAACAAAAGCGCCGACCGGTCCGAGCCGGAGCGCTCCATCAAATGGAAGTAAAGTTTGGCGTGAGAGAGGTAGAAGGGCGCGAGACTGCTGATGATGCGCTCAAACAGGTCGTCCAGGTCAGAGGGCAGATCGTCCAGCCGTCGTTGGAGGTCGGTGATTCGGTCGTCATGCTTGAGCCCCACAAGGAGGGACTTCGTGACGAGAGCAACCCACAGAAACACACCCGAAGATTTCTGTGCCACGTTCTCGATCAAATTGCTCGCGAACTCTGGCTCTCGGGCCGAGAGCCGGGCGAAACCGCGAGTATCATTGAGCTTGGCGGACACGAAGGCTTTGATGTCTGGGTACGTCAAGTCCTGGAGACACAGGCTTGGCCTACAAGCGAAGGCGTCCTCGAATTCCACCCACGGCCGGCTAGAGACGCAGAGCTTGACATTGGGAGATTTGGCTAGGTCGAGCATCGTATAGGCTAGCTCGTCGTGGTCGCATGAGAACTCGTCCAACCCGTCGACGAGCAGGAAGACTTTGGACGAGTCCGACGTCGCGTCGATGATCGACCTGAGTAGAGCCTCCGCCTCTTTTTCTCCCCATGGATGCGGCAGCGAAAAGTGACTGAATAAGTAAAGTGTCTCCCAAAGTCTTGGGAACAGACGTGGGAGGAGATCCCTCCGCTGGGTGAGAAGCTTATAGCACAGCGTTTGGAATAAACCCTTCCGCGTCATGTTAGCCTCTGACCCAGAGGACCAGGCGTAAAAGGAGGCAGAAATGACTAGCCGAGAGCTGCCACCTAGAGGCCACCGGTCCAAGTATCTATGGCACGAGGGCTTGGAGGGGTCGTCTGGGCTCTTGTGCGTGCCGATCAACTTCATCAAAGTCGACTTCCCTGCGGCAGGTTTGCCTGTGACCCAATAGAGTTTGTCCTTGCCGGACTCGAGAAACGCCCGAAAATCCGCATGTGCTTGCAACGCGGACGTCACAGGTGTCTCGGGAGTCTCAGGCATCCAAGGCTCAAATATCCAGCGAAAGGTGGCGTCGTGTGCTGGCTCGACCCTGTCCTCCCGCTCGCCGAAGTTCTGAGGACAGAGCCATTTGAGAATTGCTCCCTGGGTTTTCTCGCTGCGCTCGCCGGTAAGGACCATCGGGCTAGCCAATCCGTCACACAGAGATACAACCTCCGACACAGAGATTGATTCCAGGTGGCCCCGGCCTTGATCTCCAGTTTCTACTCGTCTCGGCGCCACGTATTCGAGAACCACTGGCCCAAGAGGGCTGCCGCGACTGGAGGCGAAAGAAAGCCGGTCCGCAAGCGTTCCGAGCAGGCTGGGCTTTGGCGCCCGGAGCGATTCTGTGATCGCCTTGATCTCATCAGAGGATTTCGACGCAAGATTTCTGCAACAACGTTGAGGTCAACACCGGTATCAGCGCGGGGGCGAAAGCGAACAGAACAAGAGGAGAACGGAGGGATATTGGGCGTATGCTGGGGTATTCCGTACTGACCTGATGGAAACCAGGAGTTGGAGCATCAGTTGCTGCCGAAACTGCCCTATCCGGCTCTCCAGTTCCTCAATCTCCTCCTTCTTCCAGAAACCGACAACCGCCAGCTTCATGGCATCCCGTTTCCTGCCGGTATCCAAGCACTCCATCTTGGCAAGCTTTTGGAGAAGCTTGTCCGCGGCATCGCTGCAGCCATCGGCGAGGCGCTGCATGCCCGCGGAGAGCCGGAACTCCTCATCGTTACAATCTGCAGGGGTAGGCTGCTTGAGGATCGACAGGGCGTCCTCTAGCTCGACGGCGAGCTGCTTCGACTTCGCCGCTGGGAATGCATCCTCGAGCGACTCGCTTCTCTGATGCGATCGGTAGATGTTCCACGCGCTGGCCGCAACTCGCGTCGCGACGTCCAAGACGGCGATTACATTTACGGCGATTCCAAGGGCGGCGAAAGCCTCCGCCATGCCGGCTTGTTTTCCCGCGACGAAATACCTCGAGTTGGCAATGAAGAGAACGCAAGCGACCGGGCAGGAGCCGAATCGCGAAGAGATTGGGGCTACAGCACAAGTCCTTGCGCGCTCATTGGGCTGCAGGTTGATCGGGCTGGAGGAGGGGCATTCTATTTTTGCCGGGAGCGCTATGCAGCCTCACACGAGCGATGTCTGCGATTGGCCGTCACCAAAGCCAAGTGAAGGATCTGATGATGCATATAGGAGGGCAACTTCGAGGGGTATGCGTTCGTGCACTTGCACAAACCTCTTGAAATTTAGCTCATTCCCACGATGGCTTCAGCGTGGCATCCTATCACCTAGATACCCATTCATGTCCAGCCGTTGCTGGTTCATGGGGGAAACCTCGGACAACATCATCGCTCCGGTCTGTGGTCACTTGTCTACTGGGAGGTTTGCGTCAATAGATGGGAGCAAGGGCGCACAGGACGTCGGCAAAAAGACAGCTGAAATAGTTGGTCGAAGCTAAAGCAATAACGTGATGGAAGACGCTACGAGTTGACAGCGGTTTGAAAGAACCTCGCGATCAATATGCCCGACACTAGGGGAGCGGGCCAAATCGATGGTAGATGCTCGTGCCCTTTGATGCTCTCTGCTTTGACGTTACGTCACGCTGGCAGCTGGGGAGCAGCTCCCCAATGTCTGGAGAGGCGGGGAAGCTCGTGCCCCTCATTCTGAGATAGCCCGAAAATCTGCAGATCAGCTGCAAATCTCGCCGAGGAAACCAGAGAAAGAACACGGAATTGGATCACGATGCAATTCGCATACGAAAGAATAAAGAGGAAGCTGACGCACCGTGCATGGAGAATGGAAAATGACTCCAGTTACATACACCGGAATATGGGCCCATCCGACTCGGATTATAAGGACGGACTCGACGACCTGCCCGAGGAGGAGCTTATGAATCAGTGGGGCGACCTCCTCAAAAGGATCACTTCTGAACCCCGAGCACAAGCCACCCTTGGCCAAGCCACTCGATTGACGTCGTTCGGTCGGGCGAATTTCTGTACCTCCACCTTCCGCCGGTGCGCTGGCCCTGCTCGCGAAAATCCGATCGAAGCTCAACCCACCCACAGACGCCATCGCGGGAACCAACAGGTCGGGCTCTCCATCTTCAGGGTCCCTGGGTTTCCTTTCGTTCTCTTTTTGCCCTCTCTTCTTCTTTTCTCGGTGCCCCTGCCTCTTCGCACAAAAGTTGCCTACGTACGACCTCTGAGCCTTTTTCCCCCTTCACCCTCTTTTGTTTCTCGTTTCCAGTCCGGCACTTCCGAGACCAACGCGAAAGGATTCTACATCGTTGCAGACGACCGTCGGCAGCGACGGGAACTAAGAAAGCTAAGAAACGCGCATGAAAATAGCCCATAGCTTGGCCAGACAGTAGCAAAATTGCAACGGCAGCTCCCCCACACGTCATCGAGCCTCAGACGTCCTTCTCCTCCTCTAACCCCTCGACCTGGCCAGCATCGATTGATCGCCAATAACCTCAGAACTCCCTTTTCGCCTGCCCTTCGAAGGGCTCTTTTTCTCGACTTCTCGTCCACACAACCGTCGCAACGATGGCAAAGACACGCAGAGGGGTCAAATTCCCCCACCGAACAAACGGCAGCACGGCTGATGGCCGCCGATCCAGCTTCTCAGACGTCAGCGAGGAAGGCTCGCCTGGCAAGACCAGGAGTGCCCCAAACACGCTGAACAACATCCAGGAGGTGCGCATACGACCACCACCACAACTATAACCCCCGCCGGCTAGCCGGCCGGCTTGGCCGCCGTGTCAGCTCGTTACTGCGCGCGCCTAGCATCCCGGCCCCGCGACGGCATGCCATCATCATCATTGCTAACAAGAGAACCGTTCGCTTCCGGCGAACCCGTTCGCTCCGGCCCCGCAGAAATCCCCGAGCCCCGAGCAACAAGCGACGGCCGAGTACGAGAAGAAGAAGGCCAACTTCATCACGCGGACGTTCTGGACCTTCGTCATGATCGGCGTCTTCTTCTTCGCGCTCTTCATGGGCCACATCTACATGATCCTGATCGTGACCGCCGTACAGGTTATCTCCTTCAAGGAGGTGATCGCCATCGCCAACGTGCCCAGCCGCGCGCGGCAGGGCCGCTCGACAAAAGCCCTGAACTGGTACTGGCTCGCGTCCACCATGTACTTCCTCTACGGCGAGACGGTAATCTACTACTTTAAGCACATCGTGCTCGTCGACAAGGTCCTGCTCCCGCTCGCGACCCACCACCGCTTCATCAGCTTCGTGCTGTACGTCATCGGCTTCGTCTTCTTCGTCACCTCGCTGCAGGCGGGGCACTACCGGTTCCAGTTCCAGAACTTCGCCTGGACACACATGGCGCTGCTACTGATCGTCGGGCAGGCGCACTTCATCATGAACAACGTGTTCGAGGGCATGATCTGGTTCTTCCTGCCGGCCAGTCTGGTCATCACGAACGACATCTTCGCCTACATCTGCGGCATCACCTTTGGGCGCACCCAGCTGATCAAGCTGTCGCCCAAGAAGACGGTGGAGGGCTTCGTCGGCGCGTGGGTCATGACTGTCATCTTCGGGATCGTGATGACGAGCCTTCTTATGAGGAGCAAGTACTTCATCTGCCCAGTCAATGTAAGCTTTGTGTCCCTCTCCCTCTCCCCATCCTGTCCCCCCGTCTCCCGCTTTCGCGCTCGCTCGCTAACCGCCCTTGCTTTCCCCAACAACCTCCCGAACAGGACCTCGGCGCAAACATATTCACCGGCCTCGAGTGCGACCCGAACCCAGCCTTCCTCCCCAAGACATACACGATGCCCGAGTACCTCTTCCTCCCGCGCGGCACGCCCCCCCTGAGCGTGACCATGCACCCGATCCAGATCCACACCTTCATCTTCGCGACCTTCGCGTCCCTGATCGCGCCCTTCGGCGGGTTCTTCGCCTCGGGCCTGAAGCGGACCTTCAAGATCAAGGACTTCGGCGACTCGATCCCGGGTCACGGCGGCATGACGGACCGGATGGACTGTCAGTTCATCATGGGGTTCTTCGCGTACATGTACTACCACACCTTCATCGCGGTGCACAAGGTCGGACTAGGCTCCGTGATGGAGGATGCGATCACGGGCCTGACTGCCGAGGAGCAGTTGGAGCTGATCAGGGGCATGGGGAGATACCTTGCTAACCAGGGCATTGTCGGGGCTGAGGTATGTAAAGATTTCCCTTTTTCCTTCCCCTCCCGTTCTTTCTTTTTCACGACTCTTCTCCCTAGGTATCTCGAGCCACTGACAAACATCCTCTCGACATATCACAGGTCGTGTCATGTCTAGACAATGCCCTCCCACTGCGGCGGAGGTAGTTCCTCTGCCGGTTTCCTTCTCTCGATACTCGCCCTGTTCGTCCATAACATGAACATGATAACACGCATGCATGCATTTTACTGTGCCGCTTTTGTTTCTGGGGTCGTTTCTCTGTATCACGATGTCTATACCTCATCATCAGCAGCAGCAGCTACAATTTTATTTTCTCCTCTCTGGTTCCCTTTGTTATGATGACAAGTCGCCTCTTCTCCGCCTCCAATGCCCGCCGCGTCCTCGAGGCTTTTGTTGCTGATGACGAAATCTAACTTCCTAATGTGTGCCCTGCCCCTGCACCCTTTCAATCGTTTCCTCGCTTTCTTCTTTCTTGGCTTTGGGACCTTCACACACACGGAAACTCGCATCATTTTGGACTAGGACAGGGATGCGCACATCTGAGCCGGGCTAGGCTAGGCTAGGCTATGTATGGCGAAATAGAAAGAAGAAACACGCGAAGCTTGTTGTCAACCTCGAACAAGAATGAGCGGTTCCTGAGCACATCGTCGGCGGGTCGTCGGCGGGTCGTCAGCATGGCGGTATCGGATTGCATGGATGGACAACAGGGCATGTGAGAAGAGGACGGATGGCTGGCTAGGTCATCAGACGGTCACAAAATCTCAGGTTTGGCGAGGTCGACGCGGATGGATAGGGCCGGGAGGGGGAGGCAGGGGGATGGATGATGGATGATGACCATGCTGCATCTCTAAAGCTTTCACGTGTCCTTCCTTGGTTGGGCCATGTCGCCAATTTTCTTCCCTTTTTTCCCCCACTTCCGTACTTCGATGCTTCTTCGTCGAACGGGCTCGATGAAGGTGGACGGAGTTCCGCACTGTATCATATCACTTATCATGCCAATATCCAAGCGCCCTTAGGATTTCTTTCCTAGGCCTCCATCATCGCCACCCTAACGAGGGAGGACCCCTCTTCCCCATACGCACCAAATAACGCGCACTTCCCTAGCCCGAACTTCCACTCCCACTTCCATCTCTCCATCCCCCGCCAAACGCAGCTTCCACAGGAATCGATGATCCCACCAATCAATAAAAGATAAGTGCTCTCACCTCGACGCTCTCCCTCTCCCTCACCACTTCTTCTCCCGATCCCGATGGAAACTCAAAAGCAGAATGCACAGCCCTCCTCGCCATCCCCTGCGACTCGTCGCTGTCATAGCACTTGATCAGCAGCACCTCGTCGGGCCGCTGGTGGCGCTTGTAGAACCACTCGTGCATATTGTTGCTCTGCTTCGTCTCAAGCACATGCGGTCCCGGGGGCAGCGACAGAGGCGGCAGCACTGTCCACGTCTCCTTCGTGTGCGTGGGCGTGCGAACCTCGGCGGCTACGAGGTGCGAGTCTGGGACGGAGGGGGCGGAGGCGACGGCGAGGGGGGATTTGTGGATTGTGTGGATTGGGCGCCATATCTGTTGAGGGGGTTGGTGGTTTGGTTGGTAGTTGGGGGTTGTCAGTTGGTGATCATCAATCATCAGTTATGACGCTGCAGGACCTTGAGCCGGGAATTGGGTGTCTGGGCTGAGAATTTGGGCCGTAGTGTTCTCCTGGACGTACGTTGATGATTTGAAACCGTCGCTTAAGCAGTTCGTCGGCTTCATCCGGCAGGTAAAGCCGCACCTCCCTCTCGGCGCCGACGTACGACTGGTCGACGTGTACGCGATGCACAGGGCCGCGGCTGGCGACGTTGCCTTCGCCGAGCTTGTGCCAGTGCACTGGACCACGGCGGACGCGGTGGCCGAAGACAAAAATACGGGAGGCACCCGTTCTATGGCCGACGGATGGTGTTAGACCTGCGCACCATTCATTGCAGGTGTGCGCTCATTTGGTCCAGACTTACATCTCTCGGTACAGCTTCTCGCATTCGGGGTAGTACTCAGCCTTAAGGCGCGCCTCATCCCTGAACTCCGGGTCGCCATGTGCCGACGCGTGACGATACAGCTGGAAGCCGTGGATGTCGAGCGTGTACTCGTCCTCCTCGCCCGTGATGTCCCTCACTGTGACGGTGACCGGCACCGTGGGCCGCTCGTTCGTGATCTGGTTTCTGTTTCGACGTTTCCCGCCCGGGCGAGTCCGGAAAAATCAGTCATGTTGATCTGTCTGGCTTCGCGCATTTCATTTGAACGGGGCTGTCCTCACCTCCCCACCATGACCGGCGTTGGCGGTGAGCCATCCCCCGGGTCGGCGTAGTAGTTCATCACTGCTTCCACGTCATGGCGCCGGGTCTTTTCATCTACCCTTGCCGCCTGCAGTGGCGGTTCCGTCATCACTATGGTGGCCATTTCTTCGCCTTCTCGTCAACCTGGATGTTTCTTAGCTGGGCGAGTCTCGCTGGATGTTGCGTCGGGATGGGTGTCTAGGATGGGTTTCTGATGTGTTCTAAGCTCAGGTAAGTGTACCTGGACGCTGCTCTCTCGGTTTTTAGCGTGGTCGATCCGTTTAGGGCCGGCCTGAGTGCGGGGAGAGGCCTTCGCTATATGTTAAGAGATCCGGAACAGGATCCAGGCTCTTCGCCCAGACCTAATGCGGAATACGGGGAAGCAGAGAAATGATTAGTGATCCCTATTCAGCCTCTAACGAGATGTTAATGGGATAGATGAATTGCGACCGAACTCCCCTTTCCCGGTCGGCACGGCCAATTGCGGAGATTAACGTCTTTCAGGTGCTCAAGACATCCCTCCGGCCTCCGACCTGAACCTGCCCCAGTGCCCTTCCTTTCGTCGCCTCTCCTCCCGTGTCTTCAAAACCCGTCCTGATCTCAGGCGCGGCGGACTAGTGACGGGCTGAAGAGCTCCGCCGAAGTTGCTCGCCTTGTGGACGTGTCACAATGTCTCGGTCACAGTGTGTTCCGTGGATCCCGCTTCTCACGCTTTGGGGCGCGCTCGCCTTCGTCGTTCCCAAACTCGTCAGGCCTAGGCATTTTCAGCGACGTCGACTGGGCCTGGCGCTCGGCTTCGGGCTTGTCCTCTTCGGCCTCTGCTTCGACGAAGGGTAACTGCTCCGCTACCCATTTGACGAGCTCTTTCTGCTGGTCACGCTTGCTGTAACTCAGCCAGTACTCTCGGCTCGCGACGGTGAATCTCTCGATATGCCGTTCTCGGAAGGCGACAGCGTCCATCTCATCATTGGCCTCTGCTAGCCGAGGCTCTGCCTCATTCAGAGCATCCTACGCAGCCGTATAGCCGCCGTCTTCGACATCTGGCTCCCCGTCTTCGACGTCTGGCTTCTCCTCTTTTGGTCTTCCTTGCCTCGCCGCTTCGGCCCTAGCCACCTCCTCTCGGGCTTCGCGGATGTCTGTCTGCGCGGCATCGACAGCCGCGATGGCCAGTCGCCAGCGGTCGCTGGCGCCCACCGTTCGCGGCAGACCTGGCTGAGTTCGTGCCCGATCGATGAGTCATCATTGGGCATTGAGTATCGCGTCCCAGTCAATCAATCACTGTACGAGAAGAGGGAGGTTGGCCGTAACTGATTCATCTGCGACTTTTGCCATCGCTGCCGACGCCTTCAAGGACGGTCAAGAGGTGAGCAAGTCGTCGGTGGCGGGAGCACAATAACCAAAGCCGCGCAATTCAGTCTAAGCAATGTTTCTGGAAGTCACCGATGACATACCGTAGTCTGAAATACCTAGGTAGGTGCCTAGGTATCCAGGTAGGTACCTAGGTATCCAGGTAGGTAGGCAGTGACGCGTGGCTTGTCACATATGGCCGTCCATGAATGCACTAGAGATTTCTTGTTATCTGGTCCTACTAAGGCGTTGTAATTATAACGACTTCTGGGGCCTTTCGAATCCTGGCCTCATAACCCCCAAAACCGAAACGAGGGAAGCAGAGATGTGATTGGTGATCCTATTTCAAGCTGTTTGGGTGGTACACAGTTGTCCATTGGTGAGATCAATGAAGCAATAAGAGCTTCCCCCTTGTGTGCCCGCAACCGTACGATTACTTCGAAGAAGCACTCTCACTCTTGGCTCTCCTCCCGCCACATCCATTTTCCCGCACACTCTCTGCCCCAAAGCGTGCCTTGGCCTCGGGCTAATCCGACTGTTCTTGCCTCCCAGCTCGTCTTGGGTCCCTGGAGACGGCGGCAGGCCCTCGACTCGGGGCGTGACGGCCGGGTCCTTGATTAGACGCTTGCGGCTGGGCTCGTCTGCGTCGCTCTCGTCCTCATCGTCGCATCTGGATCGTTTTAGTGACTTGGGTCGATGGTCGCTGCGGGCTCCGAGATTGGTCCCTGTACCCCCTGTCCCTGTGCTTGTCCCTTTGATCTCGGCTTCGATCAGAGGAATCTGGGCTATAGCCCACTGGACCAGTCTGGACTGCTGATCGCGGCGTTTGGCGGCCGTCCAGTGCTCCTCGGAGTCCCGCCTGTGCTCCTCGACGTGCCGGCACTCGGCCCTGGCTGCCCGCAACTGTTCCTGAGCGGTAGACAGCTTCTCCTTCGCCCGTTCCCAAGCGCTCTCTAGATCTGCACAGGTGCAGTCCTCCACGTCTGGCTCCTCATCCTCAGGTTTGTTGGCAACGGCCGCGTCAAGTGCTTCTTGCGTCACGCGGAGCGTTGCTTCCGCGTATTCGACATCTGTTTCGGCCTCGCCTCGTCTGGTGTAGCGCCCCTTTATATAGGTGCTGGGCTGCTAGAGAAGATGTTCATGTTTTTCGTCTGCTACCGAGATGTAACCCTAGGCCGCAAGCTTCTCCAACCGAACCTGATGAAAGGGCTCGCCTCGTCGGTAGAGTCGGTCGTACTCGTCGAGCCAACAGTGCTCGTAAAACACGTATTCGATCCAAGTACTGAGCTTGCCCTGGAGGGCGGGATCTTCCTTGAACTCGAAGCTGACCGTCACCCCGTGGCGGTCAGCCGGCGTGTGGCTTCTTCCACGTACTCCTTCAACCCGCCGTGGCGATGTTCTCGCAAGCATTCCGTTGCCTTTCGAAACTGCGCACGCTGATCTTCCCACTCTCTTCTCAATGCTGCGTCCGTCCGGGGGCCCAAAAACCTTCTCTCACCGCTTTCCTCCTTGTGCCTCTCCTGTTGGGCAAAGACGGTGAAGCGGGCCTCGTCGCCCACGCCTCTGGAATCGAGCTGCCAATCGCGGAACTTCCGCCAATGCATGAGCTGGCGCCAAAAGACCACCCGCTCCTCGTCACACAAGTCGTGGCTCTGGTACGGTCGCAGAATGTGGGCGAAAGCCGTCGCATCTTTGAATACCTGTCGAATCAATTCGATGGGGCATAGCGGACGCCCCCCTTCGGCAATGAGAGAGTGGAATGTGTCGGTTTCCAGGCGCAAGTAGTATTGCGTAAAACGGTCGTCAGGGAGGTCTGTTGCGGGCAGGTTCGTTGTGGACAGGCGTGTTGCGGGAATGGTGACTTGGCCGCTGCACAGCGAGTCTTCGCCCCCCCCGACGGCTCGTCACAACCGCTATCGACTTCGAGCAGGTGTTCTGGGGAAATAGGTCGGCCACTGCTGCACTGTGGCGAACGCTTGGTGTCGGTTGCTGCCATGGCACAAGCGTTGTCGGAAAGGAGCCTGGAGTCCGATGGTTTTTCAAATGGCTCCAATGAAATACAAAACAAACCCTACTTCGACCCTCGATGTGGGTTTGAAGGCGGGGATATACCTATGTGTGTGTGTGTGTGTTTATGAATGTGTGGAAAGAAGAGAGCGCGTGCGCGAGTGGGCGCGAGCGTGCTGAGCGGGGTACGAAATGCCTGGCGGCTGAGAATACAAGGTTGGTGCCTATTGTATGTAGGGCGACAGGAGGTAGTATTATTTGTGAGGTCCGCCACGAGGTGGGCGGCGCAGCCCGAGAGGTATCAATTGTAATTTAAAATGAAAGTAACTTAACGTGAGCCACCATTACCCTGCGCACACGATTACCCTGCGCACTTTCCGCGTATACGCACAACTCCTGGCCCAATTGCTCC
>PYST01000242.1:0-59846 GCA_003049485.1 Ophioceras dolichostomum
GACAGGCACGTATGCCCAAAGGAGGGTTGGGAGGGAGGGGGTCTGTGGCTGTGTGCGTTACCGAGAAGCCCGATCATCAGCCGTGTTGCCAGCCAGGGGGAAGACCGTGAGAACTGGGCCATATCGCTCGCCGGTCGCGGTTCGTGGGAGACAGTCTCTTCAGCCATAGCACGTCTATCCGTTCTGTGGCCAGCTGAACGTAACCTTACCCTTTTCCCATACTTCCCGGCACCTCGGTAACAGGTACCAACCTACTTCCATTACCTAGGTGGGTACATGGTTGAGTTCTGACTTCAGCTCCATCCCTACCGAAACAACTCGGCCGAGTTCCCGCTGCTTACCTAGGCATGCAGGCCTTGACAAAGCCCGAGGTCGGACAGACCTTCTGCGGGTAGGGCTGGCTGACCCGGGCTGTCGGATGTGTGTGCTTGTGCGTGTGCGAGTCACATACGTCAGTCCGTCCGTTCACGCTAGTAGTGCATGGATGTTGGTGCATGCGTTTGTACATAGGTAAATTCTCAAGAAACGGGGATGGTGAGCACACACACAGATGGAACCCGTTTTCCGTTCCGTCATCAGCCCGTCCCAAGCTACCGGTACTCGCGGGCCTGCCGATATACTTCAGCCGCTCGTCTTCCCAAGCAGCCTGGAGCCTCCCCCATCTCCTTGAAGCACGGACCAGGGAGGTCGGAGGCAAGGAGAGAGTCGGAACAGCGCGGAAAGATCCGCTCTCCAAGCACAAACCCGAGTCGGAGGTCATCATTATATGGTCATCGACCCGGCATCCGAACGGCTAGCCGCTTTCCTGGCGGGTAATAATAATAAGCTCGAGCCCGTCCATGCCTAGGTCACCTAGGTGCAGGATGAGGGTAGGTGCAGTTGTAGGTCCTGCGGCAGTAGGCGGGTCCCTGTAGGGTAGGTAGATCGAAAAAGTTATTGCTCGGCATCTCCCTTTTTTTTGGACTTGCCGCCAAATATTCCGCCCGCCGCTAACTTAGAAACCGCCCTGATGCTGCTGCTAACCATCGCCGTGATCGGCGATCTTCCACCTGGCTTAGGTCCCTCGCTCTTTCGTCCTGGGCCTGAACTGCGGGAACAGCCGGGCATCTCCGCCTTGGGGAGGAAACGGCGGAAATTACTCCCGTCTTTCCTATAGAAACCTAACCCTCCCTGGTATCCATCAAGGTAGGTAGCTGGCCGCTGACTTTCCATGTACATAGGTAGGGTCCCCCGACTGGCCGGGGCGTGCGAACAAGACAAGTGCGGCCTCCCAGCTAAAGCGGGCCACTGGCCGATGGACACTTGGCAGCAGAGCAATCGTGCATATGGTTACCAATGGCACCGACTTACGGAGCAGGGTCTCCAGAAACCACACTCTGGCGGCACCAGCCAGCCGCTTGCACGGCTGCACCTAGTATCTATTCCGGATTCTGCAGCACTCCCCAATTCATGGATCAAGCACGAAGCGGTGAACGTTCATAGTCACGAGAACAGCAGCGTCGCCTCTCCCCACGAAATAGGTGATAGATGCGTGCAGCAGAGAAAACGGTGGGTGGCGGTGCCTTTGCTTGGCTGATGATGGTGGAGTGAGGAGGGAGATGCGTTGCTAGAGGTACCCACGTTCCAGTGGCTTGGCGATGACACGCAGCGAAGAAGATTTCTGGAAGGCTGCTCAGCTGGGCTTCGTCTGTCCCGACAGATGCAAGCCGTGTGGATGGGGAAATGGAGGGATACCTCTGTGCCCTTGGCAAACAAATTACACAGTATTTTGCCCTCTTCTTTTCTTCATCTATTTTCCCCCTCCTTGAATCTTTTGTGCATGTGACCACGTTTCCCGCGATACTAGAGCAAATTCCCTTGATCCTGGTGGGATATTGGTGATGCCGCTGTTGATGCGGGATATGTGCCTACATTGATGGATGCTGTCTCCTCTTCCGTGTGGCCTATCCCGAAAAACGAGGGCTTCGCTGTAAGTCGGGCTTTGTTTTGATGCCGCTACCCAAAATCACTCATTCGTCGGCGACTCGGCGTGTATGAGTGGTCCCTGTGAGTCGCGGGATTCGTGCGCAAAACATGCCCTGTGACTCGCCTCGGTCGGGCCCTCCTAATTATCCCGCATGGCCGACATCGCGTTTCCAAATCCGGCGTATAGCTCGGTGTCTTTATGGGCTGTATCAGATGGATAGTCCGTCGTTGTAGGGGTATCACAGTCTATTCCGAACTATTACCTGAATCGAGTAAATACAAGGCGTCACGAGATGCGAAGTCGCCCGAAATACGGTGGTTTGGAACTTGGAAGCGACAGAAGACATCCATGGATCAGAACCCAGCATGTTACGCAGCCCGAGTCGTCACCGCCGGCACCTGCGATTGATATTGCTATGATCTGGAGACAAGGGCAAAAAGGGACGACATCATTGACTGCTCTCAATCTCAGCCACCACCATAAGGCTCATCTCAATTTACGGCGTCACCTCACGTTTCGCTTCTCCACGTCCGCTGTGAGACGACGGGCAACGTAGCACGCTCGTGCCGCCCGTGCCTGGATGGGAAAATATCCCTGAATGGGAACTCGTGCCTGACCGCCTAGTTGGAGGGCTTGCCTGGCTGCAAATGAAAACAAAAGCCCGAATGATGAGGATGGGGTTTGCCGCGTGTGGCTGAGGTCATGCAGAGCTCGAGAATGTGAGCTTCCATCGCGGGATATGCTTCGGTTGCGCACTGATACGCGGATGGGTGGTGGACCACTACGAGTTCTGAACTTTTCATTGGGATAATGGGATAATTAACCACCGTAAACCCTGCACAAAGTGCTTCAGGGATGAGATGTCAGCTTGCACCGATCACCGACTTCAGTCCCTATGAATCCTCATAGGGCTGGAATTGCGTTGCAGGTGTGACCAGGGTCGTATTGGATTCCTAATCCGTCCCGATTGTGCGAGCAAGCTGGGGTGCTTGTCGCTTTCGTTCATGCAGTCGGCCGCGAACTTTCCTCCAGCTTTTTCGCTTTCGCTTCTTTTTTCCCGGCTCCGAAGACACCCCGCACACAAACTGGAATCAAAGCCTAAGGTTGAGAGGTGTCAATGAGCCCGTTTCACGGCGTGCTAGTATTCCGTAGTTGCCTATCTCTAGGTTTGGTCCCTGTCGAGTCGGTTGACAGGAGGCTTGCGCAAGTCCTCAACTGATGCGGGCTGCTAATAAGCTCGTGAACTGAGGTTCCTCTCATCTGAACTGGCGGACTTCAATAGTTAGGCCGGCGTCAAAGCCGAGGATTGATGACTGTCAAAAAGTATTTGGGTTGTGGACTCTATGTGTGTGTGCGTGCTAGTAAGCACGCATACGAAGTCCGACCCAAGCGGGAATCCCGGCCGAATTGAACTCCGCTCGCAGCGTCGGGGCCAGCGCTTCGCAGGTACGATGAATCCGAACCCGCCCACTGGCCCAACGCAGGTAAGAAAGATGATGGGCAGGATTTCGATTATGAGGCACCCCATGGTCGGCGCACCGCCTCAATTGTCTCGGCAGCAACATACCATCGCAACATGGACTCGTCACGGGCATTGCGTGCGCTGAAGCAAGCCTCATCGCTTGGCAGAGTGTCCACGCTGGCGTGCTGCGACAGCAACACGACCGACTACCTAGTGAGTTTGGTTGCATTTGGTATTTGCAAACTCCAAGTCTCTCCCTCCTTCTGCCAGCCCTCATTCTGATACTGGCGGTGAGGGATCTCCGTCGGGCCTATACTGCGCACCCAGCACAGCTGACACGGGACGACGCAGGAAGCAATCAAAGAGGTATTCTTGTGAGTCCAGCGGTGTCATGTGTATTGGATGGGTGTGCATTGAAGAGTAATCTCCTCCATCGTCAATTCGGATCACCACGGTGATGGAAACATAGAGAAGGGATTTGTCGGGGATAAAATATGTCTCCGATCTAGTGGCCACGGGGCCATTGAGGAGAGAGAAAAAGAACCGGATGGAAGCGGCTCCCGGAGTGTTGGTGTGGAATTTAGACAGTCCGGGCGGGCGGCGGACACTTCGTGAAAGTCCAGTGGTCATTCCGTCATGTTAGGATGGAAGTCCTAGTCGTGGCAGGAGCGCAGGAAGAGTCACGCCTAAGGCTTACGGATTCAAATCTGGGGTTGGGTTAGAAATGCGTTGCTAACAAATCAAACTGCCCCCCATCTGAAGCGAGCGCTACTTAAGAATCATTCAGTCTGAATCATCCCCTTCCGCAGATGAGCGGGAAAATAAAGGTGCTGCCTGAGGTAAGTGATGTAAGCGTCTGCAGACGCGCAGCAGCAGTGGTTTCGTCCTGAACTTCCGCATCGAGTAAGAGGGACTGCAAATCAAGACCACGGAGGAATGCGAAATTCTTGGGAGTTCTTGGGGCCGAGCCCCGGACAGGAGTTAAGCCTACATTAACAACACGCTCACGGAGCGGGGGATGCGCATCCCATATCCGTCGCTCACGTTGCTTCTCCGCTGGGTGTACCATGGAATGCGGAACTTGAAGTACGTGAGCGACGCTACGAGGAACATGAAGCGACGTAAACGAGGGATGGTTGGTTAGGCACCCGAGAAATGCGAGAGCGAATTGGCTTGGAAAGTGTACTATTCTACCTCAAGCAGTTCTACCCAAAGCAGTTGTATGTGCCGAGTTGAATACGCAACATCGACGTATGTGTTCTGTGGAAATCCCTCTTCTCGCTTCGGTCGCTTTCGTTTCTGCCCTGGGCGCAGGCGGGCCATCGCAACTTGCCGAGAAGCGTGTGCTGGGCAACAGGGCGGCGGAAAGCATCTTTTGGAACGGGTCCACGCAAGCAAAGAAGCGCAACGCAAGCCGCAGCAGCGTGGCCGCGGTATGGTGACAAACACGACAAACCCGCGGGCTCCATTTTGGGGCCGTGATCCTGGTCGGCTGGTACCTGGAGACCTTGAGACCCAAGCCTCTCTCCCCGCTCACGCCCAGGGAATAAGGGGACCACGGCTTCGAGGTGGCCCCGACAAAGTCCGACCGGCCGCAAGGACGAAAAGTGG
This sequence comes from Ophioceras dolichostomum, assembly GCA_003049485.1. NCBI lineage: Eukaryota > Fungi > Ascomycota > Sordariomycetes > Magnaporthales > Ophioceraceae > Ophioceras > Ophioceras dolichostomum. The sequence goes on from PYST01000242.1 coordinate 5,040, forward strand.
GTGTGGGTGGGCAGGGGTGGGCGTGCCAATACTTCGGATTCTCGCCTTTTGTCAGCTGTGCTCCGCGTACAGAGTAAAACGTAGCATCTGCTGATGCCGCGGGCTGCGGACGGGCTTTATTTCCTCGCTGCGACAAGGGACTAGTCGGTCAGTCGGGATGTTTGAGAGAAGTTAAAAGAATCACGATCCCTCTCGACTCAGCTCGGTTGGTTTCCGTTGGTTCTTGATTATCATCATCGAACATCTCCAAGATATTCAGAAGACTCTTAAATATATTCCATTCCTCGTGGAACAATACTTACACTCGCACTTTCGACTTGCACAGCTGTACCTAATAACTCCTGTGCCTGCCTGCTTGTCCTGCCTGCTTGGCCCTGGACCTACCCCTCGATCAAAGAGCCACACTATTAAAAATTTTCGAGGGAGCCGAACACGGAAGGGGACCACCAGCCCTACTGTACATCGACACCCCTGCAAAGCACGCCTTTCCGGAAATCGCTGCCTTGAGTCATCGGTCGTTGGACAATTCAGCCATACACCTTTTTGTCTAAAAGTCCTAGGAAGAAAATCTTCTTCCTCCCCTTCTTTCAAAATGGTGTCAACAACTCTCTCCCCAATTCAAACTTCTCAATTACACTCGCAGTCAACCAAGAAGACTGCCGCCCCAGCCCGCGCCGCCCCTGCATCGCCATTGCTCGCTTCGCCCTTCAAGAGGAAGACCATGAGCATCACGCAGACCTACTACCTCGCCCACAAGGCTCGGGCCAAGCTCTCCGCCGAGGCCCAGCGCCCCGACCACGACCTCCGCAAGCTGGTCGGTAGCGCCAACCTCCTGGATGCCCTGATGCTGGACCTGGCCGACGCCGAGCGGGAGCAGGAGTCGTGGTTCAACCAGTCCGTCCGGGGCGCCACCAAGAGCCGGAGCAGCCAGCAAGAGAGGAGGGTGCAGTGGGCCGACTCGGTCATCGAGGAGCCCGAGGAGGACTGGGAGGCCGACGATGCCGCCTCCGACTCCTCTTCGGACTCGGACAACAGCGAGAGCGACTTCGGCGAGGAGGAGATGGAGGACGTCGAGATGGCCGACGCCGTCTCCCTGTCCAGGATACCTTCCGCCCCGGCCGTCTCGGTCTCAGAAATAGAAGAAGACGACGAATTCCTCGACGACGACGAGGACGACTACGCCGAGCTGTCCCTCACCCGGTCATCATCACACTCGGCCACCTCACCACCACCAGAGCTGGGCCACGACTCGGACGACTCGGACGACGAGTCGATGCCGCCCTCGCCGCCCACCACCACGCTGCCCAGCTTCTCGGAGAAGCAGCAACCATCAGAACAAGAACAAGAAGCTTCGTCAGAAGCAGCCTTCTACGACGAGGGCTACTACCTGCCCCCGCGCAATCCTGCGAGGCTGGTGTCGGCGATATCGGTGTATTGAAGTCTCATCACCCATCTATCTCATCAATACCTGGCTTGATAAACTTCTTTGCATTTTGAGCCCGGCGTTTTCATGAAAGCATTCATATACCAATTTCTTCATCTAATCGGGTTTCGGTTTAACAAAAACGCTCTTCCAGCGATGGAATCTCTTCGCCACTCCCATACACACAGGAATATGTTCCTGATTATTTCCCTGTTTTTTTTTTAATTACTTCTCTTCTCTGCAGAGCTTGAAATTCGCTCGCTCCCGCAATACTGTCTCGGTTGAGTGAGGGGATAGCTCACGGAGCACAGGAACTTGTGTAGCATTTGGTGGTGGTGGAGGATGAGCAATTGGAGAAGGCACATAGCAGACAATACATTATTCAATCATCAATCACTCAACTCAAGTCCACATGAACCCAGCTCTCTCAACCTTTCCCACATGTGATGATATCTCGAACAGCTTGTCTGAAAAAGGGTTGTGAGTTCCCAGGTCATAAGCCTCGCCCGACCACACAGAAACAGCTTCATTCCAACCCCCCTTTCGAAGCCTCGTTTGTTGGTGGCTCACTGCTTGCGGGCGTCACACAGGAGAGAATGCGGGACCGACATCGGTGGGGAGGGGGGGGGTGTGTGAGGAATGAGGACGCATGCGGGTGGTGTTCGGCTTCGCTCTTTGCTCGGAGCCTTCTCGCTGAATGATTCATACCGAACGGCGGCATTGAGAGAAGAAATGGGGTTGAGGGGGAGGGTGCATCTAGGCGCCCCGTGCGGGTTGATCAGCTCGCCTACCCCTGTCACCGACCAACTCCTTGGGCCGCCAGCAGCAAGATTCCAGCTGGCTCCAAAAGTGATTAGAAACCCACGCCTGATTAGAAACCACACGCCCCCTCCCCTCCCCTCTCGAAGTGCCCCTTGGCTTGTGCGCTGGCGACGGCTGGAGAGCGGGAGGGCGGAATGAAAAAGCCCTTCGTTTGTCGTCGGTTCGTCGCAATCAGACGAATGGATTCCGACGAATCACGTCTTTTCTTTGTCTTCCGTCTCGCTAATTCGGCGATAGGCGGAAGGGGGAAGGAGGGAGGGACGGAAGGACTTACTCTCACCGCCCTCTTGAATTCCCGTCACGAAATGCCTCGGCATCATCAATTTCTTTTTTTTTCTTTGATACGAATTCGGCGCATGAGGTCGGGCTCTTTTGAGTGACAATAACAACATCTCAATTCAAGGCACCGCCCCTCGGATGATGTTGATGAGTTGGACGGGCGGCCTGTCTGATGTTAGTCGCGTTGTCACCACGTCTTTCTTCCACGACAGAGAACGCTGAGCAATTAGCCCCCGAAAATCCACCATGTAAGACAAAGAAAAGACAACATCCCAAAGCAAGTGGGCGGGGACCACTTCGTTGGGGGACACCGTGCTGCTGGGGCTCTTTTTTTTTTTTTTTCCCCTGCCTAACGCCTCAATTCGAGGCCGCCCAGGCAGCCGCAAAACACACATCGCGGCCGCCTGCACGCAACGTTGATTGCAGAGGGGACCCGACCCCCTGCCCTGCTGTGCTTTGCTTTGTTTTGCAATGTTGATTTGTTGTCCACCTGCCACATTGCACGGCCAGGAGGCTGACATCATGCACATTACACGGGGGCATGTCAACCGCAGGCAGTCCTGCGAATCCCGTCAGCAAAGCCCAATTTTCTCTTTTCTTTTTGCAATTTACCTGCGTCCGCTCTTCTGCGAGTGAAGCATCTCCGCCCACCGCTATCCCTCCGGCTCTCGGCTTGGCGCTAGGCCGCGGCGGGGCCTTTCTGCTCCACTTATCTCCCATCCACCCCTGTTGATAAGATCTTGCTACCCCATGATTCCATGCTTGATCGGTCTGATAACAAAATGTCACGAATGATCAGTGATCAGTGATCACAAGTCGCTTGGATACACATAGTGGTGTCCAGTATATTTGAGCATGTTTAGGTTTCTTGGATGGCCTCTCAGACATACAAGGCAGTCGGGGGAGTGTATTTGATGCCTCGTACTTTTTGCCTGGTTGTTTCAGTGCTGGTCCAGCCCGCAGTCTCGAGACCTCCGCCGACCGACTCTCAGCCTCCATCAGCAGACCTCCCCAAGAGGCCACGCTCCAGTCTCCTCCGAAAGCTGTTTCACAACTGAGCGCGGCGAGTGATGCACACCCAAGTGGAAAGCCCCCGACTGCCTGCCCGTAGATTGGATACGAAGGGTTACAGCGGAGCGAGTCCTACCGGTTTTTTTTTTCTTTTGCACGATGCGTCCAGGTTTCGCTCGCTGTGAGCCCAGTCCCTCTCCAGGTACGGAATATGTGACCACAGTGTTTGGTGGTTCCGGGCATGACTCTTCTTCTGCAACTAACCACCATCTGAACGCCCCTGTTCCCTAATCGTGGCGCTAGAGTTCTTGTCCCCGTCTCTGAGAGATGCCCCCAGTAGGAACGTCCATGCATGCATCGATGATGTCTGGCGGGGTGTGCATTGGTGTGTTAGACCATCCATCTCCGAGACATCATTGACATGGTGCCTATAGCGGTTGGGGCAGGCCCTGGATGCCCCAGTGCAAGTGCCACTTTAGTGGATAGGCCACTGTCAGTTCCAGCGGTTTGATGCCCTGAAAGAGACCTGGGGCTTGCACGTGCTATCATAAGTCAACGGCACGAGCATCTTAGGCGGCGGTCCATGCCTGGTCGAGGCCCTTCGATCTCGATCGCTGAAAGGCATCCGCGAGTGGCAACGGATACAGACAGTTTGGAAGCTTTGTCGTGGTTTGCATCGCGATGTCGTTCGATGAAAGACGGAGGGAATTTTATCCCGTAGACTCGTAGACCCCATTACGAAACATGTCGAGCATCGTCGTCAGCCCGCCACCCAAATCATCTCAATCCCTACGACGAAAGGACAGAGCTCCAGTCTGGTCTGGTCACTGGTGGCAGGTGCCTGATGAGTCAACTGATCCGGCGGGAAGCCAAAGCTTCTTGCAGCGGGGGTGGGGATGGGGAAGCGAAAGCGGGTGCGGCTTCAAGCTCGGGTCTCGGGAGCTTCTTTGCACCCTTGGCTGTCAGGTGAAGCTTGAAATGGCACCACAAGCTGGGTCTCCCACGCCCTGTCTCTCAAGACGGGGCGGACGGAGTTCAACCACTGTAGTACCGGAAGACATGGACTTTCCCCTCCTGTGAATTTCGTAGTGCGGAATTCCACTTCTGCTTTGTTGGTCAGGTATGGTGTGATGGATGAGCTTGAGAATGTTCTGTCCCCCAGTGCCTAGGACTTTCAGTTGTGAATTCCGTCCAGCTCCATCGGCGCCCAGCTCCATCGGCTCCCACCTAGGTGGGATCCATGTACTGTAAAATGCGCCGAATTTGCAAGGGCTCTGTCGGAGACAGGCGGGGAGATTAGAAACAACAATGCTTGCGTATTGCGTCGTGCATCTTGCGTCTTGTCATCAGCTGAGATGGTTTGATATGACGGTTCGGATCCGAGGAGTCGAAGCCCGCTTTAACCCCGATGACAACTGGAGATAATCAAAGTTCGAGGGAACGGCATCCTGGTCAGTTCGGACGGAGACTCGGCATTTATTCTGATTTCGAAGGCCGATCCGCCGAAGACTACCCACGCGATGCGACGTCATCGTTGAACAATTTGTCCGAGATGAACTTTTTCAATGTTTTGTCACCGAAATTCTCCCAGGTCAGCTATCGGCGTTAGCCAAAACCCAATGAACCGCATCACGGCCACACGGATGCCTTGAACGATGCGAGCTGCCTCGAGGACGATCGCGCGTGTGCTGCGGAGCGCTCCGGTCGGATCTTCCCCTACCCCGTCTCCCTTCATCTGCCGCAATTGTCTCTCCCGGTACTATTCTTCATCGGCATCTACTGCGACCCCGCCATTACCGGAGCCCGGCCCGCCGCCGCCGCTGCCGCCCCCATCCTCGGGCTATGCCGCGCTGGGATCCCGTCGCCTGATCTCCGTCTCCGGGCCAGACGCGGCAAAGTACCTGCAGGGCGTCATCACGTCCAGCATCGTCACTCCCGACAAGCAAGCGCGCCCAGCCGGCTTCTATTCAGCCTTCCTGAACGCCCAAGGACGCGTCCTGCACGACGTCTTCATATACCCGGACAGGCTGACGCAAAATGGCCGCTTGGCGGAGATCGGCAGCAGCTTTCTCATAGAGGTCGACGCTGCCGAGGTTGAGCGTCTAGCCCGACATATCAAGCGTTACAAGCTGCGAGCAAAGTTCGATGTGCGCACGCTCGAGGCAGATGAGGCTACGGTCTGGCATGCCTGGGATGACTCGGGTCGGCTGTTCGCTCATACCTCCAACATCGAGGATGCCGGGGGAGATATGTTGACCATGAGAGACACACGATCGCCGACCCTCGGGTCCAGGCTCCTCAGACTTGGCGGTGCCAGCGAAGAGGGGTCTCTACTCTCGGCTGCGCCTTGGATAGAAGAGCTGGGGCTAAGCCGGACGCCTGAGGCGAGCTACCGCGTCCGGCGCTACCTGCATGGCGTGGCGGAGGGACAGTCCGAGATTCTGCGCGAGCAGGCCCTGCCTCCAGAGAGCAACATGGACCTGGCCGACGCTATCGACTGGCACAAGGGCTGCTACGTGGGCCAGGAGCTGACCATCCGCACGCGTCACCGCGGCGTCGTGCGGAAGCGCATCTTGCCCTGTGTGCTGTACAGCGAAGACAGCCCCTCCGCGCCCGACCGACTCGAGTACCATCCTCGGCCACAACATGAAGAGACACCCGAAGGTTCCACACCAGCCAACCCGGCTGGGCTGTCGACAACGACGCCGCCACCGCCGTCCGCCGAGCTCATCCCCCCGGAGACCAGCGTCGGCCGCGTCGGCAAGCGGGGTCGGAGTGCGGGGAAGTGGCTCAGCGGCGTGGGCAACGTCGGCCTGGCGCTGTGCCGGCTGGAGATCATGACCGACCTCGCCCTGCCTGGGGACGGCGCGGCTGCCGCCGTCCAGGACCCTGCCAGCGAATTCATGATGGTCACCGAGCTGGACGAGAACGGCGGCAGCGGAAGGGCCGTCAAGCTCAAGGCCTTTGTGCCCGACTGGCTGCGAGACGGGCTTACTGCTCAGGATCAGAGCCGAGGTCAGGGCCGAGTTCAAAGGTGATCCTTCCGTTATGTACCTCGCAGAAAGGCAGTGGACTTACAGATCATTCATTGTATTTGCAAACCTTAAGCCATGACATATCTTCTTTGGCTCTCTTGGCTGTATATAGTATATAGAGCTTTGTACCATCAGCATATGACAACTCCTGATAACCAAAAAATAGAGCATAGTCTCAGGGTTCTGATTATCCCTGATAAACGCAGCTGTTTCAAAGTAACGTAAAGGGGTATAATTCTATCCTAGGATGTCTGCCGTCTCGAAGTCTTTCCAGTTATCCTGCCAGCGCCAGGATAGCGCAGTTCATAAGTCGTGTGTCATGGATACAGCCGCCCGCCTGTTGTCTAGACATCAGTTGGCGGGCTCATGTACCTTCTGGCCGCTTCAAGCCATTCATCTCCACGAACTTCACGAGGGAGTCCATCGCTGTCTTTGCCGACTCCCCAGCCTTCGTCAACGCCGAAGTCAACTGCTCGGCGGCCTTGACCCACCCCTCGAAAAGCGTTTTCATAGTACCCTCAGCAGTGACGCCACTGTCGTCGCCGCTACGGTCCTTTCCATGGCCCTTTGCCGCTCTCATCGCCTCTTGAGCCGCCGCCGCCGCCGCCCTGGTGGCCTCTGCGGCGGTCTTCGCGTCGTTTGTCGTCTGGCGCGCCATCGCCATCGCCCTGGTTTTGCTGAACCCCCTATCCCACCTCGTGTCCACGTCCAGGCTGCTGAATGCAGCCGTCAGCTGCGGCTGGACGATCTTGACCGCCGCCATGAGGAAGTTGTCCGCCCTCTGCGCGGAAACCAGTATGCTCTGAGCTGTGGCCTGCCAATGTGACGAGGCGGCTATACATCGCTCGACCGACGCCAGAGAATCCGTTGATAGATGAGAACCCGACTCGATTTCTTGGAGGGCTGATCGTGGGAGCTCCAGGGCGGTCGTCGCGAAGAACTGCGCGGCCTTGATGTCTTCCATCGTCTGCCGCTCGATCGACATCGTGTTCTCTAGCAAGAGCCACACCGGGGTATTATCGCCCGGTTCTGGAGGTAGCGTAGCCGGTCGAGAGGGCGGCGGTTCGGACGCCGAGCCGACTGAGCGGGGTGGTGGTGGTGGTGGCGGCGACTTCGCGGAAGCAGCGTCGGCATCGACGGGGTCAACATCGGCGCTGGCTTGCCTGTGCTTGCGGCTCGCCTCCTTGGCCGCGCGCCTCTCGGCCTTCTCTTCCAGCCGCCGCTCGATCTTCGCTATGCGCTCGTCCATCTCGGCCTCCTTCCTCGCCTCGCGGGCCTTGTCGCGCTCCTCGGCGGCGCGCTCGGCGTCGCGCCGCTTCTTCTTGTACTCCTCGAACCGACGCCGGTTCTCCGCTCTCTGGGCCGGCGTCAGGTCGTCGTTCTCGTCTGCGGCAACACCGCCACCACTGCTGCTGCCGCCGGCTGGTCTCATGCCCGCCTTTTCGGCCGCCTCTAACTCCTCTACGAGGCGCCTGCGCTCCGACGACATCTCGCTCTGACGCTGCTTCGCCTGCAGCGCTGCTGACCGGGAGCGGTCGTACGCCTCGCGCGAGGCCGGGTCGATGAGCACGTCACGCGCCCGCTCGAGGGCCTCGTACTTCTGGGCATCGTAGTCCTTGCCCGCCCTGTCCGGGTGGTGCTGGAGGGCCGCGCGACGCCATGCCTTGTGGATTTGATCTTGGCTCGACGTCGCGTCCACGCCGAGCAGCTCGAAGAGGTCGATCGTGGCCGCGACGTCGCGCGCATACTGGACGAGCTGGGCGGTTTTGCTGCTGTCGGTCGCCATTTTGAATTTCCTATGCCGGGTGTACTTCGAAAGCTTAGCGTCTCCCAAGGAGAGGGGACGGGACGGGCTGAGTTCAGTTAGACATGCCCGTGTGGCAAGGTCAGAGGTGACGATAGCTTATCGATAAGAAGCATTTATTGTGATGCCGGAATTTCTCCGCCACGAAGAGCACTCCATAACACCCAAGCACCAATCTTGATCTTCAGCTTGCTTCGAGAGAGGGCCTGCTATGAATTGCATTGTATTCATGTCTTGTATGAATGTCAGGAGAGTCGCACGCTATACTGTGTCGTGCAGGGACCAGCACCTCTCCGGAACATGCAGTCCCATAAACAACCGCTTGACAGATCATACATGGAGGAACTTAAGATTAGCTGCTCGTCGCATAGAGCTATGTGTTCAAATGCAACACGCAGGTAACTGACAGGAGCGCCAAGTGGGTGATATCCCCTTCTCCCTCCCGTGGGCGGTGCGCTTTTCAAAGCGATGTGACAAGGTCACACCCGCGCCATCCAGCTCATCATCATCACCCATCTGATCATCCTCGTCGTCGTCATAACCATCAGTACGTGGCTGTTAGCCTCTGGACCAGATAATCACCGCTGTTGATGCCCTCATACTTCTTCTCGGCCTCGGAAGCATACGTCCCGGGAAGCACTTCGATGTGGCTCTTGAAGTTGGGGTTACAGAAGTATCTGTTGGCGTGTTGGTGTGCGGAAGGAAGAAAATCAGTCATCAATAGTCAAACAAGGGGTCAGAGGCTTGAGATGAGTGGGAGTGAAGACCTACGCGATGCTGTATCTTGCAGGGTGCACGTCGCCTGCGCATGTCGGGGGCTCGACGACGCGGTGAATGGTGCTCTTGATAGTGTCGTTGCTCCACCTAGCGAGCAGGTCGCCCGCGTTCACGACGCACGTCTCCGGGATGGGGGTAGCGTCAACGAACGCGCCGTTCGGGCTCTTCACCTGCAGACCGCCGGCGCCATCCTGGAACAACAGTGTGATGGACCCGTAGTCGGAGTGCTCGCCTGCACGCACCTGGCCAGGGTTGACCTGGAACACGCGCTTGTCCACGGCCGGGTAGTGCAGTAGACGCAGGGTGTTGTCGCCCACGTCGACGAAGCCGTCGAAGAAACTAGACTCCAAGCCCATGCCGATGGCGATGGCGCGCATCACCTCCACGTGGATGGCCTTGCATTGGTTGAAGAAGTCCAGCATGGTGGTCTGGAAGCCCTCGGCGGCGCCCTCGTCCTTTGGCCACTGGTTGGGGTGGTCGGGCTCGCCCTCGCGGCCGATTTCGAAGCTCTCCTTCATGTCCGGCACAGCCTCCTTCAGCTTCTGGACTTCTTGTATGTCCATCAGCTGTGTCACCTTTTCCCTCCCGGGCGCCGAGTAGCCCCGGTTCGCCTCAGGCGTCGTCCAGCCAAGGGACATCTTGGTCTCCTCCGACAGTGTGAAGAACCTCGCAGAGGTGTCGAAGACATGCTTGCGTGTCTCGGTCGCGAGCGGCAGGTTCTTTAAGTAGATAAAACCTGCTGTCTGGAAGCCGTGCAGGATCGCCGTGGCGGTCTCCTTACGCTGTACGTCGTCGCCGTCGAGGAACTTGGAGAAGTCGATCAACTGCAGCCAAGAAGAGCGTGAACAAATTGCCCGCCTAGAGCTAGTTCGCCAAGGTGAGGGGTCGGGGCCTTACTGGTATGACCAGACCCTCAGAAGCAACTGCCGCCTTCTCCATCTTGGCTGAGAGCAAAGCTGTGTCGGGTGTCCTTGGAAAAGACCGATTGCAATACAGTTCTGGACCGACGGCAAAAGACTTTTTCCTGGTGCGAGTCCAATCTCGACTTATAACTAGGTAGGTATCGACTTACAACTATCTCATCCAAACTCCATTTATTGGATTGGGGAGAAGTCCAAGTCCAAGTCAGCTGCCAGTAAGACAAATGGGGGAGAAGGTTTACAACAATGCATGGAAAGTCGAACAGCAAGACAGCTTCATATATTAACTAAACGCGGGCCGAGACATGCACGCTCGGGAGGGAGATCGGCCACCTCCGACGACGGGAGAAATAGTCCCCGGCTTCTACCAATGGGCTGACACGGTTGGCATCCTAAACGACTAGGTGCGAACTCAATGCAACAGGCTTGCGGCCTGGACGCCCTGCCTCTGTGCAACCCTTTCTCTTCCTCCTGTACCTGCCTATCTCGAGGCGCTTGACAGACTAGAGCTTGGGAGATAAGCCCCTACACGAAGATAAGAAGCGGGGGATCGCGCGGATCGCGGGGTGGGGCAGCCACATCGTTACGGCGCCCGGTCCCCGCCCGGCATTGCTCGAAGAAGCCAGCGGCCGTTTGCCTGCGACGATCTGCACCTTTCCCTTGCAGGGTTGTGGTCTTGGAGACAGATAAACAGTTGGAAAGGTAGGGGTCCGTCGTAATTCTATTTTTCTTGTGATTCTTACCTTACAACTCTACTCTGTAAGTCAGGACGACAGCTTCGGAAACAGTTTCACCACAAGTCTTTAAGTTCCACCTCGGTTCGTGCGAATATCTAAGTGGAAACCAAGATGGCAGCTTCACCAGCCAAAGTTGTGGACATCCACACACACATGTACCCACCATCCTACGTCGAGATCCTGAAGTCGAGGAATACCATTCCCCTCGTCCGGACTTTCGACCCCACCCAGGATCCTCGCCTCATACTATTGGAGGCCGAGGTCGAGTCGCTGGTCACGGCGACGAAGAGCTCCTCCAGCAACGACAGCGAGGGCGGCGGCACTTCCACCAGCAGCAGCAGTCCCGCTAAAGCCAAAGCCAAAGCAGCCGCGCCGCCAGGACGGCCGCTCACCAGGCACTACTCGTCGTTGGACCAGAAGCTGCACTTCATGAACACACACGGCATCGACATCTCAGTCGTGTCGCTCGCGAACCCCTGGCTCGACTTCCTGGAGCCCTCGGAGGCGGGAGCCATCGCCGAGTCCATAAACGGCGAGTTCTCGGCCATGTGCGCCAAGCATCCGGGCCGGCTGTTCTTCTTCGCGACTCTGCCCCTGACGGCGCCCCTAAAAACCATCCTGGCGTCCGTCGAGCACGCGAGACGGCTGAAATACTGCCGCGGCGTGATCCTGGGCACATCCGGGCTGGGACAGGGGCTGGACGACCCGGCACTGCTCCCAATATTCGAAGCCCTGGCCGCCGCGGGTCTGATGATCTTCCTCCATCCGCACTACGGCCTGCCCAACGTGGTGTGGGGACCCCGCGCGAGCGCCGAGTACGGCCACGTGCTGCCCCTCGCCCTGGGCTTCCCCATGGAGACCACCATCGCCGTGACGCGCATGTACCTGGCGGCCGTGTTCGACAGGGTGCCAGATTTAAGGCTCCTCCTGGCGCACAGCGGCGGCACGCTGCCGTTCCTGGCGGGCCGGATCGAGAGCTGCGTCGTCCACGACGGGCACCTGGTGCGCGAGGGCAGGGTCGGGCCCGGGAGGAGGACGGTCTGGGACGTGCTCAGGGAGCAGGTCTGGCTGGATGCCGTGGTGTATTCCGAGGTCGGGTTGCGGGCCGCCGTGGATGCCACTGGCGGCGGCGGCGCAGACAGGCTTATGTTTGGCACAGACCATCCGTTTTTCCCGCCGCTGGGGGGCGACGAGCAGGGCGAGTGGGAGAGCGTCGGGCTTAATGCCTCGGCGGTGCGGAAGGCGCTAGGGGACGGCAGTGCGGAGACGGCTGCGGTGATGGGCGGGAATGCTGTAAGAGTTCTTCGTCTGTATGAAGAGTAGGGGGAAATACAGATTTTCAAGTCGCGAACGTCTGCTCTGGCTGTGTAGAGTTGGTACTCAGTGCATACAGCCTATCCTTCCACCGGCCTACAAAAAGTAATCCCGCAGAGGCGTGGCTCGGGGTTGGCTCTAGAACTCACTCTATTGATAAGGTACTGTTTCACCCGTGACGAGGCGTGCTACGCTATGGACTTTCTAGGAGGTACTGTGATGCTCGTAAAAGTGGTCACAAATGTGCGCAACGGTACAGGCGGGGATGGAGGGGTTCACTGTCAGCTGGAGCTTTGAGCTTCGCCACTGCCAGGAGGTGAGCTCACTATAAGCCGTGGAGGCCACCTGCCCGTTTTACATGTGCCATTTTAAAGGCCTCTCTCCACCTCAACCTAGCCTCATTCCCCATCTTCGGGATGTCGACAGGGTCGCAAGATGAAGAGGACGCTATTGCTTTGCTTTATTCACGGCTTCAAGGTATGAATGGGCTTCCAGTCTGTGTAATTCAATCGAAAGCTGCCATGCTTTTCGGTTTCCCGGGCCCCGGGCATTCTGCGGACTATAAATGGAGGTGTGATAGGTGAGGTCTAACTTTCCGATTCATTCTCATAGGGGGGTGATGATACCTTCGGCCCCAACTATCGGTTCACGGAGCACCTCCGCCAGCTCGTAGCGAAAGAACTCCCAAAGATCGATGTGCGAGTCGTCGTGTACCCAAAGTATGAAACGCGGGGCGATCTAGCAGAATGTGTGAGCAGGTTTAGGGATTGGTAAGGGCTCTCCCCATAAGTCGTTCGTTCGTCTGGCGCAAGGCTGCGCTTGGCGACCTTGCTAGATGCCTACACCTACCTAGGTACCTACCTAGGTGCCCGAGAATAAATGCCTAACAGCGTGCATCGCGACTAACTAACGCCGTTTACTTACCTGCCCGGTAGGTTGCTGGAGAAGGTGATCGACCTAGAAGTAGCAGCCGGAACGCCCTCGCCGACAGTGGACCCGTCCGTGCGCACCATCCTGATCGGCCACTCCATGGGCGGCATCGTGGCCGCCGAGACCGTCATGGCGCTGACGTCCGACAAGCCCATCCCGCCCCCGGGCTCCGGCCCGGGCCCGGACGGCGACGCCTCGGCGCATCAGGCCCCGCCGTCGCCGTCGCTCACGTCGCTCATGTTCCCGTACGTGCAGGGCCTGCTCGCATTCGACACGCCCTTCCTCGGCATCTCGCCCGGTGTGGTCGCCCACGGCGCCGAGGGCCACTACAACCAGGCCTCGGCGGCCATCACGCAGCTGAGCGGCCTGACCGGCGCGTTGTGGGGCGGCGGGGCCGGAGCTGCTGCCGCCGCTGCCGCGAAGGCGACCAGCGCGGACGGAAAGACGCCGGCTGCGGCGCTGCCTGCTCCTGCTCCTGCTTCCGATAAGAAGAAGGCAGAAGCAGCAGCAGGAGGAGGAGGAGGCTGGCAGAGCTGGGGCAAAGTAGCCATGTTCGCCGGCGCGGGCGCGGCGCTCGCGGCCGGAGGCGTGGCGGCGTACATGAAGCGCGACCAGCTGGGCGAGGGCTGGTCGTGGGTGTCATCGCACCTCGAGTTCGTCGGCTGCCTCGCCCGGGGCGAGGAGCTGCGGCGCCGCGTCGCGTACATGGCGCGCGCGAACAGGGAGCTCGACGTCGGGTTCGCGAACCTGTACACCCGCCTCGGGAAGGCCGCCTCCCCCTCCCCCAAGCAGCAGGTCCCCTCCTCCTCTATGGTCGGCGCCGTGCTGGGGAGCCAGCGGACTTTTTGCAATTTGCCGTCGAAAACTCCGGCTGGGGAGTGGCTCGAGGCTGTGAATGATTCCGCGGGGGACGAGACCCTGGCTCACATGTGTAAGTTTTTTTTTTTTTTTTTCGTCATTTCCGCGTATTGGTGACAACCTGAATTCCCGGGGATTGCTTCTCTGCTACCAGCTCGCCGCTCGCTGTTTTGGGTTGAATCCTGCTTGCTGACTCGAAATTTGCTATCTGACACACCCGCTTCACAGCCATGTTCGAGCCGGCCCAGAACCCGGGCTACGAGAGGCTGACGCGGGATGCAACTCGGCTGATCGCGTCCTGGACGAAGAACGAGTGGTATGAGGGGAGCACGAAGGCACTCATAGCTGACTGATCACGGACCGCTGTTCATGGCGCCATGGAGGATTGGGACCCGGGGACTTATTTCTTTCGGCAGCGGAGATTTTGTTGTCATCCCGTGTCGACGGGTTGGTAAGCATACACACAGGTATTGTTCTATATAAAATTCTATTTCAGCCCCCGTCGGTGAATACGGCGAGCAGGTACACTTCGGCGTTATATTATCCACATCCGGCAATGAAACGGGCCTTCCTCGCACTTCGTACCTCGGCTCTCTAGGTATCGGCCTGCCTGGACTCCAGTGGTGAGGAGGTTCTCACGGCCAATTGCAGAGGCACCAACCAGCCAACGTGTCAGGCCGAGTCAGGGGTCAGACATGTTGTTCATTTCGTCTTCCCTTCAGCCTTCTTCCTGCCACTGCCGTAGAGCACCTTGGACCGCTGCCTCCACATGTGCGAGTACAGGTGGACAGATCCGAGCGGGTAAATGACGAAGAGGGTCACGTAGTAGATCATGGGCAGCAGCGGGTGGGTGACCTCCAGCGGCCTCGTGGCGGCGAGCCAGAGCAGCCACGCCTCACTGAGGATGCCGACGGGGTAGAGCAGGATAAAGGTGCTGTAGCGCAGCCAGGTGAGCCCGTCGCTCTGGACGCCGCTCAGCATCAGCGCGAAGTACACATAGCGGATCACCTCCGTAGTGCTCCAGGCCCCTAGCATGGTCGAGTAGATTGGGCTATGGGAGACCGAGGGGAAGAGCCAGACCACGCCCCAGACGAGCAGGTAGCGCGAGGCGACCTGCATCGCTGAGGTCAAAAGGGAGGCGCGGACCAGGCCTGCATGATTTGTTGTTAGTTCAGCTCAGCTGATCAAAAGAAAAAGAGGGAGGGGAAAAAAAAGGTCCCAAATGTTCAAATATTGCAAATTACGCGAGGCGCTTGATGATAGCGTTGCAGTAGCTACCAGGTAGGTTTGCGTTGTTGATGTTACTGTCGGGTGAGGGAGGCGCGATGCATGCGAAAGACGAAGGGAGGGATGAGACGAAGGGACCTCGTGAGCATGGTCCTGAGGCCAGGAAAGTGCCATCCATCGATTCATGGGCCATTATTGAAAAGGAAAGAGGATTTTCCGAGGTTTTAAAACTCACCAAGAGCGACGTGTAATATCTCGAGGCCGGCGAGCGTCTGCGTCCAGCGGGCAAAGTCGGCGACCACGAGGTGCACGAAGTCGGGCCCCCTGATGTAGTTGGTGGCAACCACGCGGCCCAGCACGGCGGCCCAGAGGATGGCCGACACCGCGTTGTACAGGATCAAGTAGCCATCCTTGACCGCCGACGAAGAAGACGGCGGCGGCGAGGGCGAGGGAGGCGACGACTTCTTCTCCTTGCTGGTGCGGCTTGACTCTTTGGAGGCCATGGTGCGTTCAGGTTCTTTGGCCCGGCCCTGAGCAGGTGGTAGGTGGTAGGTACCTAGCGCACAAAGGAGCGGTGACAACTGAGAAGCTGAGCTGCCTGCAGGTTGGGGAAAGCTGGCACGGCTTCAGGTCGATGCGGGATGTCCCTCGTGCGAGACTTGGTGTGGCACTATTCAAGTCGTGTGCAGTCGGAGATTGCTGTTTCGCTGGCTGCTGGTATCAACCCTCGAGCCCTTCTCTTCCTCGTCCCTTTCCTTCTCTCATCCCTCTCTGCTTCGTCTTACGGAATAGGCTTGCTAACCTCCCAATACCGCGGGATATCACTTTGTCAGCGCTGATCCTTTCCCTGTAGAAAAGTCGGTCGATAGTCGATCCCTGGTCTCTGATTGGGAAATTTTTATAACTTTGGGACATTTCAGCGGTGATGTGTGCTTGGCACCGGTGCGCCACAGGGATATTTGAGGCTGGAGCTCTCTTGGCATGCAAGCGTTTCACACAAATTGGCCGTCGCCAAGAGGCCGGCCTTTCAGACCAACACTTTGACGCTGTCAGTTTTGGGACGGTTTTGGTCCTGGCCGGCGCTGGCCGGTATTGAATCCCATCCCGCGCCCTTCGTCTAAATCAGCCGCGCACAAATGCGGGATGGTTCCTGGGTTCTAGAGCTTTTAGACCGCTGGTCTGGGGCCTGGAACGGGACGGAGGAATGCAAGGACGGCAGAGCGTCATTCTCGCACTCCAAAGAAAACTCTTGTTTTCATCCCAACTCTTGGAAGTTCCCTCCTCCGCACGGCTCTGCTCGGGTTGCCCCGTCTTGGGTTCTCTTGGACCCTTGGCCAGTCCTGACCTGGGATATTTTCTCTGATACGCGTGTTCTGAATGACTTGACTGACTGGGCTGTTCGTTCAGGACAGATGATGTAAAATCACATCACATCTGTAACGCAACACCGAAACAAAGCCTCTCATCATCATCACATAGAGGCAACAAAAAAAGAAAGCATTGAATCCATCAGAAACGCCCCATGCCGAGAATCCCTCAGTCTTGGTTCCTTTTTCTCCCCGACTCGGTCGTAAAATGTCGCATTGCGGCCATTGCTTTCCTCGCGCCCCTCTTCATCTCCCCAAAGTTGGGGATCAGCTGAGCAATACCTTCCCTCAGCAGGCGCTATGCAAGCTAGCTACCTACCTTTCTGGGAATGATGCTATCCCGTTGGCTTGCTGAAAACTGCTATTCGGGGCAAGCCGTCAGCTTCTTGCTGGCTGGCTTCTGTCCGGTACGCAGAATGAAAGAATGAGCAAGTGATCTCGCATATTCTGCATGTTCTGGGAACGTGGAGGCTCATGAGCTTATGAATCATGATGAGAAGAAGTCTGCTTCATGGTTCCGTTCTTACGTTACCGTATTTTTATGCCTTCCTCGAATCCTTCCATTCGCCAGCCTTGGCTTTCAAGTCTATCCGCGGAGCTCCTTTCTAGCCCCCTTGCCCCCCTCTTTGACGACCAAGACTGAGGACCCTCTTTTTCGATGCTTTTGATCCTCGCTGCTCTTCTCTGCCGCCGACCTGTAAAATATTGACTGGAGATCTTGAAAGGGAAGGAATCTGCATGCCCTGAGCCCCCCACCCCTTTCTCCGGACGACGGGGGTAGGGAGGCTTGGCACGTGCCGACTGATTTTCTTTTCTTTCGTCTGCATATGTACTTCATGACTACGGCACTATGAGAACCTCTGTCAGCCTCTCATTGGGGGTGATGTCCCACTTGGCGTGGGTGTCCCGCCCGTGAATTCTCTCGCCTCCCTCGGACTGTCAAGGCGGGCTGGCAGGCCACCGACCGACCTGACGGGGACGTGACGAGCGAATAGTGCTCGTCTGTCACCCTCCTGTCCGTCGCTCTCGTCACTTCTTCCTTTTGTGGCTTGGGTGTCGAAACCCTTTTTTCGGGTGCGCTGAGATTTGGCCTGCCATCCCTCCACACCACTCTCCCCTCCCTTCCCCCGAGCCCATCAGGAGTCGTATAGTCGATTGGTGAGCCCGGGAGGTCCCGCGTGGCCTGTCGGGACGCCAAGACTGCCTGCAAGGGGGCGTCATTCTTGCCAAGGGCAAACCTCCTTATATGAAGGCAGACGTGGTCGTCTGGGATGAAGGGTGATGTTCGACATTGTTGATCTCTTGGCTCTCCACGACCCGGACCTTCATTCTTGCTTGTTGTTACGATCCGAGACAGCCTCAACTGGCCGCGCTCTGGACGTAGTCACTCGCGACCACCTCAGTTCTCCCCTCAGTTCCCCCACAGCATTGTTTGTCGTGTTTGCATAAATCAACACCTTCTTTCCCTCCCCTCGAGTGCCGGGTGTCGAGTCCGTCCTTGCTCCTCTCTTCAACGGCAACCAACCTCGTTCGCTCTTTTAGCTACTCATTTCTGTTAAGTTTCGTTGCTTTCTGTACACACCTCTGTACACATCTATCACCTGCAACCCTATACTATACTATATTACCCCCGTCTCCTTGTCGTACCATAATCGCCCACCATGAAGTCGTTCGTCTTCCTCAGCACGTGGTTTTCCATGGCGTCGGCCTTCTGTCAGCATGGGACTCACCTACTCCCACGAGCTGAGACCGGGGGCCACGTCAAAGTTGCAAACTTCAGTTTCACGGGCCTGACCGGGCCGCTGAACTGGTACGGCCTGAATACGACAAAAAACACGGCCTGCGCTCTCGGCAAAAACCAGTCACCCATTGACGTGATTTCGGCCACCAACCCGGCCACCAACGGGTCCGCCCTGGCCTTCGACGTCCCGAGCTACCCCAAGGGCGCCGAGCTCGAGAACCTGGGCAGCACGCTCGAGGTGATCGTTAACGGCACTTTGGGTCTTGGCGGCAAGACGTACAACCTGGCCCAGTTCCACTTCCACACCCCGAGCGAGCACCGTATCGACGCCGAGTATTACCCTGCCGAGGTGCATTTCGTCTTCGAAGCTAAAGGTTAGTTCTGCTCACTACCCGGCTAGCCCTTGGGTTTGTTTGCATAGACCCTTTTTTGATCGAGCCGTAGCGGTAGAATCTCTCTTGACTAACGTCTTTTTGTGTTCTTGTCTGGCGCAGACGGAGCCCTCGCCGTCGTGGGCTTCCCCATCGAGCTGGAGCACTGCAGCCATGACCTGATCAAGTCGGTGTTCAAGCACGTCGACGACGTCGCGAAACCCGGCACGGCGGGCCACACGGGACCGCTCGACTTCGCGGAGCTCAAGGCCCACCTGGCCAAGAGCGTCGTGTACCAGTACTCGGGCTCGCTCACGACGCCGCCCTGCACGGAGGGCATCTCCTGGAACGTGGTCAAGAACCCGATCGGCATCGACTTCAAGACCTTCCGCAGGATTAAGAGCATCATGAAGTTCAACTCGCGGTACACCCAGAACGTGCCTGGCCAGATCAACCTGCTCGAGAACGCCAAGAACACATTGTCGGCTGCCAAATGAGTTTAATCGTCTGGCTTTCCGACTTCATCGGACCGGGCCTTGATGGCTCTTGGGTTGGGATATTCCCCTGAGACTACTGTCCCGTCCAGATCTTCTGCCATCCCCATGAGCCACCCCCAATCATGTTTCCACCCAATCCTTTTATGCTTCTTTGTCGTGTTCCCTACATGGCCACCCATGTGAGATACGCCGTAACTTCTTAATCACGTTATTTTCCCCTTTCTGGATTTTGTTTTCAAGGCGTTATTGTTGGAGGGCGAATGTTTTGTTTGGATATAGACAATGCCGACCTTCATTTCCTCTTAAAAAGACTCTGTCGTTATCGCAGTCACTTTTACATCGCATACATACATTCATCACCGAGATGATGGAATAATCTGTTGAGATCAATTTCTTTTCTCTTTCCTGGGAAGGTACCTTAGGTACCTAGGTAGGTAGGTAGGTAGGTAGGTAGATACCATCGAGCGAAGAGGTAAATCCAACTTGATATGGGAGACGACGATATACAATCTGAAGCAGCTGCCGAGCCAAGCAGAGCCGAACCGAACCGAACCGAAACCGAACCGTGCCCGAAATGAAAACCAAGCAAAAAAGAAAAACAGGCGTTAAGGTGCATGATTTGTTTCCTAGGGAGCTGTTTTCTCCAAAAGAGCTGCGACTAGTTTCAATAAATAACAAACAAAACATGACCGGAGGGGGATATCATTTCATAAATCATGAGGCCGAGAGGTTAAGAAAAATTCCCACCCAAGGAAACAATAAGAGCAGAGATCGCTTTTGCTCTCAGCCATCTCGTACAAACTTTCCCCGGCGAAGTGGCCGGAGAGGGAGGTGAGGAAAATAGGGAGATATATGGTTGGGGGGCATATTAAGTGAGACAGACAACCTGGGAGGTAGGTAGGCTATACTGAGATGGATGGTGGATGGATGGTGGATGGATGGTGGTTGTGGTGATTTGAGGAGGAGGTTTGTGAAGCGACGAGTCCTGTGTGTAGGTTGGCTGGTTTATTTCGCCCACCCACACACAGGTGTGGCCCGGCGCGGAGAGGCGAGACGGACTCTCTCTCTCTAGTGGCAGAGAGTCCGTCTCTTTATTCTCTCTCAAGAATCCTTGCGACGGAACACGTCCGGGACGGACCACCCGCTGAACAGCCACTGGCTCGAGTGGCGGCCGCAGTACGAGTGGGCGTTGACCGTCGGCGATGGAGGCTTCCGGCTGGACCTAGAAGGGGAGGAGTTGGACGACGACTTGCTCGAGCTCGAGGAGCCCTTGCGTGGGTTGGGCGGGTTCGGCGGGTGGTAGGACATGCTTGAGTAGGAGAAGTCGCCTGAGAACGGGCGGTAGGACTGTTGTTGAGTTGTCATTGAGATAAGTTAGTCTCTGCTTGATTTCTCTGAGATCAGTGGTGATGAGGGTTCTGAGGGTTGCTCTCATACCTTTTCGTTGGAGGAGCGTGGGCTGTAGTCGGCTACGGGACTGCCTGGCTGGCTGAACTGGCCGGAGCCGATGGCCAGAGGGGCAGGCGGAGCGGAGCGGGACGAGGGCTTCTTCGTCATTGTGATGGAGGTATTATTGGTGGATGGTGTCTTGAAAGTTTGTTTTGTGTCGGCGGTTGTTGACCTCGACTGTGGTATGTGTGACCCGTGGAAGCAAGGAGCTCTTAGAAGTGAGAGGCTCGTAGTAAGCGTTTGTTGTAATGTAAGACTTGAGGACGACAATGATCCGAATGAAGGCCCACCAGGGTTCGAGGGGATGTAGGCTAGGTACTAGCTCTGTTGTCTGTGAAAGGCACACCTGGTGCTAAGCACTTGTTGTTGTTCTTATTGAGTATTAATATGGAGTGTGAAGACGAGAATCACGATGATGGACGAAGAAGACTGGAAGGGGGGTTAGAAGAGCCTCAGGATCGGTCAGGCTGAGGAGGGGGGAAGGGTGTTGTTGTTATATAGCTGGGATCTGGAGACATATCTCCTGCCGCCAGGAGACACCACAGGAACACCAGGCCACCAAACTCGCACCAAGGGCACCGGCAGGGAGACACAAATGAGAGAAGGGCGGCATTGGCATGCCATGGCATCCCACCTTTCCCAGCTCTTCCCACAGTAGGGCTGATGACTTGGTCAGACTTGCATGTCGGTAGCGGTGGGGCTCTGATTCCCTCTGCCAATTCCTACCCCTCCGAGCGAGCGTCCTCGACTTGGGTACCCCTGCACAGGCGGGCATGCTGGATATGCTGTGGATCTCTTTCCCACCCTTCGCTGACCCCTGCCTGGGGTCTCTGGGGGGTCCTGGGTTGTTATCTGTGCTGCCGGCCCAATGAGAACAGCGTCTCTGCCCCTCCCCCTGGCCCCTCCCTCCACAATCGAGCTTCGCATTCGGCACCAGCAGCATTCTTTTGTGTGGAACGAAGAAGAAGCAGAGAGAGAGCCTGACGCATGGATGCATTGGACGGTGACCTCCGTCGGAGGTCCTTCCCTTCCCTTCCCACCCTTACGTTTCGCCGCTTGTCTTCGCCCAAGGACTTTTCGTGGATGTGTGCTGTCCTCTCAGACTCACTCATTTACCGTTCTTATGCACACTTGCACGCTAGGCTTATCCGCCCAACCATAGCATCCTTTCTAACCCTTACGTACGAAGGACTTGTCGGTGATCTTCCGCGTGGGCTGTTTGAATCCACCCGTAGGACCTGGTCCCCGTCTCTGTCGTTGCTCCGAGCCTGTCCCCGAGCTGAATCATTCTTTGATGATCTTTTGGTGGATGCCTTGTGGAGAGGGGCGGGTTCATCAATGGGCGACGTTTCGGGGCCGGATCAGGCAGCCAGAATACATTGTACATCGCTGGAGCATTTTTATTTTTGGGCGGGCATTCAGAGCATGGAACCTAGCACAAGTCGCCTTGATTCCATGCCATCCATCCATGGATGTATGTAGTAATAAGTTGTTGTTGCCGATGGTGTTGCTGTTTGCCGTTGCCGTTCGTTACGTTTCTGGTTGAACAAAGGACACACACAACAGTTCATCAAATCGTTTACGTGTCTCGTATGCGCGTCCGAGGCCACCAACTGATGATTCGAAGCTTCTGGCGTGCTTCAGGTGTGTATGTTGGTTGTTCAGCTGCCTGACGCAACAACCAGTGACAGAAAGATGAGGCCGTACACAGGTGCATCGTGCGCGAAGCCGTTGACGTTGGGGACGCTTCGATGGCACGGCGCCCCCAGCGGCCCTGTCAGAGTGATATCGGTGCATTGAGCTGGCCCCTCTTAGCTTGAGGTGCTTATAGCAAAGGCCACCTGGAAAGGCCACCTGGAAAGGCCACCTGGGGAAACAGATATGCTAATCGCTCCAGTGCACTCAGTGTGACCGCACGAATCAAAGCCCAGCGATCAGGAACGAAGCGGCAAAGTCCCCCATCAGCGGCCGACGCCATAGGCCATCTATCGTCGCAGGTTTGACCAACTTCTGCTGTTGCTTCTTTGATGCGCGTGTTGCCGCGATGCACTATGCAGAACAGGAAGGATTACATGTTCCCGTCTCTCCTGCCGTTTAACATCAAGATTAACATCGGTTATCCCTTGTATGACTCGATCACTGATCACCGGCTGCTAAAATCAGAAAGACCGGACGGAAACGAGCAAACGTCAAGTTGGCAGGTTGGTGATTCCGCGTCCCCTGTGTCGCTCCCATCCCGTCCTCACCTTTCCCTTTCCCTTCCCTGCTCCCTTGTCTGCACTATCAAATGCCCCTGTAGTGGGCGGGGAGCAACCCCGTATTTTTTTGCGCAGTGGTTGGAAAATGCAACCTGACGGCGATGAACTCATGTGTTCTGCTGAGCACCAAGCATTCCAAATTTAGAGGCTTCATCGCCCAGTGAAACGTTGTAAGACTCCATCACAGGGCCCTCGAGGGCATCGAGGTATTCCGTATTTTGCTCCCTGAAGATCAGGAGGAGAAAACACAATAAATTAATTGGAATCTATCTGTAGCACTTTATTCGTCTGAGTTGGTTGGCAGGTCTGGTAGGTACCTCAAGACGGTGGTCCGGGGTCGAGGCAATTCCTTCGTGTGGAGAGCTGCACAGAACAAGAAATGCGGGATTGATGAACTCAATCAAGTTGGTGGGTGCAGCTGACCGCGCAACTATTCCGTCCTGGGTTGTCGGTCGGTGTCACCGGCCGATGCCGCCTACCGCTCTGCCAGTGTCCTGGAACGGGTTGGATGGAGGATGGAGGGAGGGATGTGCAGCGTTGCAGCTGACGTTTTTTTCTGACCCGTCTTGCCGTCCCCCTGTCCGCCGTCGGTCTTCGCAATCGTCCATTTGCTCCTTTCTGATATCCTCCTCACACACTCTGTCGGAGTTCAGGTTCAAGCATGCCGCATGCTATACCGATGGGGGCGGATCGTCATCGAGGATCACCGACAAGAAGGATCACAGATCTTGAAACAGGCCCCCATTCGTTCAATGGGGGAGCTACGAATGCCCCCAGGCAGAGAGAAAGCTTTCCCCGGCAGTTCTGGCAAGGATACGGTAAGCCTCAGGCAAGCCTCGGGCAGGCCTAGAACCAACAGCGCTTGTTGTGGCGATGTTGCTGCTATACTTGATGAGCATAATTACCGTGCCACCCTGGATCGTTTTTTACCTTCCCCGATCATTCATGTTGGTGGTGGTACGAGTTCCCCATTGAGGGCCCTGTCGGGAACCGTCCACAGGCGGATGGAATCATCAAAGGCTCCTGCCGTCAGGCACAGCAATCGGGGGGCACGGACAGGCAGTCCGTATCAGTCGTATCAGTTGAGCCGCGTTTCTGCGCTTCTGCGTTTCTGGACAGCTGACTCACAAGGACGACTTTGACGGCAGGGTAGTGGTAAAAGAGAGACCACTCATCGTCCTTAGGATACTTGGCGAAACCCACACTGGTTGCCGAAGCCGGAAAACATACCTCATGAGGTCACTCTTAGTTGTGGCAACTAGAAGCCCTATTCTCAAGTACCTCGGCAGCCAGTACCGTGCAGTTTTCTTTCAGATTGGTCAAGAAGAGGCGACGAATGGTCCCACTGATCATTCCCCAGAGATGCCCGACGCCCGAAAAGGCGGACGGCCAAAGCCGGATCAGATGCCAGTTGCCGCCTTTTCTGGTAGCGTGTGTTCGTCGATGTTCGTAAGGCAGCAATGACAGCAGAAGCATGTGACGGCCAACTGGCAACCTTCTGGAAGTCTTCCTTCCTTCCGTCGAAGCAAGCATGAATCAGGGGGATGGGGCCTCTGAGGCTGACGACGACCCGGTCAAGATGCATGTAGGGCTTGTCGAAATGCCCACATCATTGCCGACGTTTCAATGACAGAAGAAGGAGATATCTTACAGTACCACGACACGCACCAAGAGCTAGATATCTGGTGAAATTTGGCTGCCGCTCCTAGCCCCGCTTGGCCGACTGTGGCTGGGTAGCTGGGCTTCCCGAATCCCCAGAGCCCCCGGTTTTTCATAGGGCGTTCACCATGCCGCCCGGAACGGACGGCATCGACGAGCGCGGGGTTTCCAGGAGCGAGGCTCTTTTTTTGCCAAGGCCGTGTCCGAGGGCACTGAGGGCAGGTCCACCGTCCACCTACCCCCCTTTTCGCGCTTTCGCGCTTTCGTGCTTTCCCGGGGCGGATCACGGGGACGTCACGAGGTCATTCGCTATGTGCCTCGCCCCGTGGCCGAGCAGGGATGGAGTGGGTGGGCGAGGCACAAAACTCTCGGCGACGCTATGAGGCTATCTCGATGTCATGAGGCCTGCAAGTGGAGGAAATGGAGAACGTAGTCATGATGCGCGGACTGCAAGGTTCAGGAGTGGATAACAAAAAAATCTCTGCTTAGGACGAAAGAGGCAGGTTGCTGTTAGTGAAGTCCCATGCATTCTTTTCGCTGTGGTAATACGGGGTCGTTGAGGCAAGCGGGCTTCATGCTTCGATATCAGGTTCTCGAATCAGCCTGACATCCATTCATGTCTGTTTCCCGTTTGGCTTCCATGGCTAGGTGCCTAGGTGCCTAGGTGGTGCCCCGAGGCCCCTGGGAGCTGCATTGGGAGACCTGTCAGAAGAGGTCTGCTCTTGGTGTCTCCTAGATTTCTGATAGCGAGCGGGATGCATAGAAGGGTTTTGCGAGATTTTTGAAAGTTAGGAGTACTCATGCAAGTAGGAGCAGCCAAAGAATGCTGTCGTCCTGATCTTGTCTAGGCGACTAAGGCTCTGTGTTGAGAGTCTGGTGTTGATCTGATACCCACCACCGCTTGGTCCAACGGCAAGACTGATGGGCTCAGCTCAAGGCTCTTCACTCTCTGTTCCGATCTATCCGTCCATATTTAAACAGTAACTAGCGCCCACAGTTTGTCAAGCGAGACCTCCCTGACTACCTATCGGACCAGCCCTGGCACTCATTGAGGTAGATATGATGGACATCTCGGTACCAAATTCGACCCACCCTTCTTTCATGCTTTGATCATGTAATCGTACGTATATATACACCTTCCTCCAATACGCCTTTGCGAACTGGCCAAATCAGCTCGATGTAGAGACATTCACGGAAGCCCGTTCGTTATACCAACCTCCGTGCCCGAGAGGAGGTGTGGACAGACCCAGGGATCCTTAATAACCACGCCAAGCAAGCCAATTTTTTGCCCGACGAACTCATCGCAATAACGCCAATGTAATGTCTAATCCAACCTCCGAGAGTGGACGCAAATATGCTTAGGTGTAGGGGCCGTCCCTGTGTTGGTCCAGTCGCACGGGCACAAGTCGCGTGATATAGTGCAGCGCCTGCAAGGTTCTGGCAGTCTCTCTCTTTCACACACACTCACATGCTCTCTCATTAATCTTGCGATACAGTTTGCTATCGGGGACGTCAGTACCTCTGCTGATGAGTTAGAGGGGGGGGGGTGAGATGCACCGACCCCGGATGAGGGTGTGACATCAACGTTGATCTGCGAGAGACTTCCCTTGCGGGCCCATGGAAGGGGGGCAAGACGGGAAAGTAGCTATACTCACCACCAACCAGTCCATTCCCTCATTCACACCGCTGCCGTCCACCGCCGAGCACGCCATAATGCTCCAGTTCCTGTCCCTCAGCTCGCCGAGGCGCAGCGCTTGTGAGATATCGCCCGCACCCTTGGCTCCCGGCTGGTCCTGCTTGTTCGCAAACACCAGCAGCGATGCGTCCTTGAGCTCCTCCTCGTTCAGCATGGCGGCCAGCTCGTCGGCCGCGGTCTGCAGGCGCTCGATATCGGTCGAGTCGACGACGAATATGACAGCGGCTGTGTTGGCGTAGTAGCACCGCCAGTACGGCCGGATCGAGGTCTGGCCGCCCAGGTCCCACACGTTGAAGTTCAGGTTCTTGTACGTCACCGACTCCACGTTGAACCCTATAGTTGGTATCGTCGTAACCACCTCCCCTATCTGTGATTTGAAAGCAGGTTAGGCAGGGGGGGATCTCCTGAGAAGCGACGTCGCTCGTGAGGCGGGGAAAGAGGTCCAACAGGGACCACGGAGGACAGCGGCGGAGTATCATACTTTCAGCCTGTAAAGTAGCGTTGTCTTGCCAGCATTATCCTATATGGGGGTCGAAGTTATAGGTTAGCGATGCCTGCTGCTTGCTCTCAGAGATATGTGCATGCGACGACGAGCGCAGCTTCTGATCGGAACCGCCCCCAGAAAAAGTTGCCATACCAACCCCAGGATCAAAATCCTGATCTCCTTCTTTTGCCAGAGGAGGCCCGAAAGCCACGACATGCTCTGGCCCATCTTGTGAGGTTCGCTGTGTGCGAAGGACCCGAGGGATCCTTCACTTCCGGTCCGGGTAACGCGTGGGCTTTGTTCGGCACTTGGCGGCAGTTGAAACTTTAAGGGGACAACTCAGGGGGTGACACCCAGCAGCAGCTCCGGCTGAGCTTGACCTGTACAGGGAGCTGCTGCGATTCGCGAGGCTGTCGGAGGCGCCAAAAACACGACTCGGGAGTACCTTTCCAGGTGGGAGTACCTTTCCAGGTTGGAGCACTGCGCGAATAGGTGCCGGGTTGAATCTGGCAGGCAGAGCAGAGCAAAGTGTATGTCAGACGGCGATTTTTTACAGTCAAGTCGGAGTTTCAGGACACCGACGATTCATGGGGAATCGGATTCATCAAAGGACCGTAGCCAAATATGGTCTGGAGTCATTGGTAAGCACAGACCACAACGCCGATTCTGATAACCTTGATTGGACTTTGCGCCAAAGCGTCCACCAGCAAGGCGCCACATGACCGTAATGACCAGCCACTTAGGCACACGTGACGGCGCCACACCAATCCACCAACTGGATCACAATACCCTAAACTGATCACCCACCAAAAATTCCACGCATCTCCAACCTCAACGACTCAAAACAGATACCTTCTCGGGATATTGACCGTCAAGCCGTCAAAATGCCGGTATGTATGAACCACGAGCCCTTTCCTCACTAGGTTCGGACCGTTCCCATCTGTTTTCACCACGAGATGAACCGAAATGTGCTTCGTTGAAATGACGTGGTGGTCAGGGAGGAGGGGAGGGGCGCTGAGAAGGCTTCTCGATCCAGACCGAGAGACCATTGACCAACCGGCTGGGACACTAAGCGCTGATTTGAATGAATTCCTCGCGATCAAACACAGAGCCACAAGACGTTCCGCACGAAGCAGAAGCTCGCCAAGGCGCAGAAGCAGAACCGGCCGATCCCCCAATGGATCCGTCTCCGGACAAACAACACCATCAGGTACGATTGCGCTCCTCTCTCCCATGGTCGGCGACGGGAGAACAGGCTGCGAGGCCCCATCGCGGCACTGTGGCGAAGAACTGCTGCTGGGCAGAAGGCAGAATTGCTGACGACGAGTTGTTGGGAGGAAATCTACAGGTACAACGCTAAGCGGAGGCACTGGCGCAAGACTCGCCTCGGTATCTAAACGCATCGCATCCCCAGGCTGCTGCGCGCCTTATGCCTTTCGGTCTTTCCTCTTTCTCTCTCTTTCTCACTCGCATCGACTCGGTCTCTCTCCCTTTAACCTCCACCTCATCCGCTCTTTTTCGAACTACCGACCTGGCGGGCACCGACCGCCAATACCCGCCATCTCCGCCGCCGACTTACGACCCATCAACAGGATGAGTGAGGGGAGAGGATAGAGATTTAAGAGGCTGGGAAGGGAGGGATTTTGTGTGTTCTGGACGGAGTTCGGTTTGTGAGACAAAGACAGCGGGGTTGTGGAAAGGGGAAGGAAGCCTACTACTCTATTACCATCATCGTAGGCTCGGGGATTGCTTTGTGCGTTTTGCCGGGTTTTCCCTTGGTTCGTCTCAAGGGCACTTGCATGTTAGGGACATAAAATCGGATTTCGAATGAGAATGCACTTTTGGCGCCAACCTCTTGCCTCTTTTCGCCTTGGTGCCTCAAGTCTCATGTCTCTCAGATATTTGTTGCGTCTTGTAGCGTGAGAATTTTCTATCATGAGGTAAGCTGGCGTGACGACATATGATTATTGATGAGTGAAAAGCGCTCGCAGCATTCACATACGTGGCATCGACGTTCACTTGTTGAAGTCAAGTAAGAGAAAAACTGCATTTCATTCGGTTCAGTGGATAAACGGGCAACCAACCAGCCAGTATCAATAACGCCATAGCCCGTCACCACTCTCAAGGCATATGATGAATCAGCAGGGGTCAGTGTGTGGGCTACCAAAGCGAATAGTCAGTAAGTACAAGATAATTCAAGTCTTCGCCGACCAAGTGGCCTGTTTGAGTATCAAACAAAAAGCCCTTTATGCTGCTTCTGGCAAAGCTAGGCGGCGGGGGATGGGTGATTAACGGGGAAAGGGAATCGAAGCAAAGATCATGATAAAATAGAATAGAACACGACGGTTGTATTGAAATCAAGAAAAGAAAACGCCGGGTCCCGAATACTGCGAGTGACTGAACGAAAACGTGCGACGAGGAGTTTAGGGGAAAAAGAGAGAGGCCCGGCGCCGAGACGGGAGTTGGTTGACTTCCGCTCCGACTGGCTCGTGCCGGACCACGACGGCTGCCGCACGTTTCACGCTGCCGCCGATGCTATGTCGACTTAGCGGTCCTCCGCCCACTCGTTCTCGCGGCGGATCTGCTCCTCCTCCTCGGGGGTGAAGTCGTTTGTGATGTTGAAGGTCTTGCGGATCTCCTCTGGCGACTTGCCCTTGATCATGTTGGCCACGGTCTTGCACCCAACGTCGAGCAGGGGCTTTATGTCCAGGTAGTTGGACGCCTGAATTTGCGGGGGAGGGAAGTTGTTGTTAGCAAGGCGGCTTTTCTTCATCTAAGATAATAAGGATGCGTGCGATAGAAGGAGATGAGAAACAAAGAAACATACCAGAATGATCTCGAATAGCATCTCCTGGTCGACCTGCATAAACTTCTGATCCCACTCTTCGATGTCGGTGGTCTTCTTACGGTTCTCCGTGTCGTCATCGTTCGTCTGGGGGTTGTCCTTCCGGTGGTACTCGCACCACTCTATGACTTTGCGAAGGACGGGCTCGCTCACGTTCGGGATGGGAACGGCGGTGCTCGCGACTGCGTCATCGCCCAGGTCGCCAATAAGGTCCCTGATGAGGCGCGACCGACAGGCAACCTCACGATCTGTATTGAAAGGATTTCTAGTCAGCACGTCAAGTTTTTGAGAGGTATTCTTTTGCAGCAACGGCGCGAGAACGGAGGCAGTGACGAGGGCGGCGGGCGAGTGCGCGGCGCTGGCGCTGTGCCGGCGCGGCGTCGCGAAGGGAGGCATCTAGAGGCTGTGGAGGAGGAGGAGGAGGAGGAGGAGGGTGGCTCTCGGCGGGCCTGACTTACCGACTTCGATGTGAACGCCATCGTTGCTCTGAAGGACAATCTTCTGGATTTCAGACATCTTGACGGACGGAGTATGCGAATGACTGCACGGGAGGCCCTGTTAGAGAGAGAAGAAGAGATACTGTGTCGGCGGTTGTGGTTGGATTTGCACGAAGGGAGTTCTTTGGTGAGACCTGTTGCGCAGTTCCTGATTGATGGAGGCGGGCGGGGCTGAGCGAGTAGGCAGGTTTGTGGTTTGTGGGTTGGAAAGGTTGGAGGAGTCGAGGTGTGAGCCTGGCCCATGACTAAATACTTACGTAGGATAATGGAAATGGATTTTTGAAAAAGGCCTTTTTCAGTCACAAAGCACAAAGGTGTTGTTTAATCAGATTTAGGCACGCTTCTTTGGGTTGAATCTTTTCCTTTGACTGGCTTTGAAGTTTGTCTGTGAAATCGTTGTTGGTGGCGGCGGCTGCAGGCGACCTATGTAAAAGGTTGCCCGCCACAGGCTCAGCCAGTTGTGGATCCCCAGGCCCAGCTGGTGCCTGCTTCTTGGACAGGCAGACTGCGGGTCCAACATGCCTAGTTTGTCAGCTGCTAGCAGCTGCCGAACGCATTCAGAGTCGGGATGTCACAAGAAAGACTACGTGCTTGAAGGTGCGATTGTGTGAACGGTGAATGGGGGCAATTGTGACGGCTGTAATGGGAAGCAGCGAGTTGCACTGGCGTGATAACACTGTAAGTGGCTGCTTGTCACTGGTGTGGTGCCATGGCATCATCGAAGGCAGTTGAGAGAGCCTAGAGGAAACAAAGGAGGAAGTTCCAAAGGCGGGAACAAGCAAAGAACCTTGGC
The DNA here is from genome assembly GCA_003049485.1 of Ophioceras dolichostomum. Lineage (NCBI taxonomy): Eukaryota > Fungi > Ascomycota > Sordariomycetes > Magnaporthales > Ophioceraceae > Ophioceras > Ophioceras dolichostomum. Next base: position 35,834 of record PYST01000242.1, read on the forward strand.
TTGGTTGGCGGACGATCCGTGTTATCTGATAGCAATGGAATCCGTTTCACGGCGTGAAGATAGCTGATTATGTACGATCCTGCAGCAAACGATGCGTGTGCATGCACCGTTGAGACACATCCCTTATACTCTGACGATCGACCTGTTTTTGAGGGCGGTGTGAAAATGATCGTCTTATTTTGTCCGAAATCCGCACGAAGGAAGATGCGCGACACGTCGTCAAGCTGGTTGCTGCAGACCGACTTGACGGGGGAAGAGAAGAACAAGTGAGTTTGTAAAGCGGGAGGCGTACGCCGCAAGCCGTTCAGTGACGGGAATGTAGGACGGTGTTGCTCTCAACTAAATTGAAGCGCTGTCCCTGAACAGGACTGGGTCTTCTTGATTCTATGTATACCTGTGTATGACGACGGGAGTGAGTGGTTGGGATGGCCACCGACAAGCAGCGACACCCTGACTTGGAAACAAGCTTCAAGGCCCATCCCGGAACCGACCCACGGAGGCCAACACATCAACAGAGCTAGCAGATTGCCCAGAACACGGGACTCATCTTTCATGGGCATGCATGTTTGCATCTACACTACTACACACCTAGGTAGTTGTTGTAGCTCGACGGAAAGTATATAGAACGCAAACGGATCTCATCAAAATTTCGACAGCCGCCTGTTGTTGTTGTTGTTGGTAGAGGCTGGGACAACGCCATGGTTCTTCATCCTCCAGGAACGCGTCGTTTGTTCGCTTGGACCCGGCTTTCGTCCCAAAGCCGGTGCCCTGGCAGTCCCGGAGTTATGGCCCTTCGCCAGCTTCTGGCGCTGTGGTCCTTTGGGGGACAGTTGCATAGCAAGTCCCCTTTTTAGTTGTGTATGGTGGGCCAAAACGGGAATAGGTGGGGAGGCATGCTGGCTCTTTAGGGTGGGTGGACACCACGGGCGGCCATTCCCTGCTGCTAGTGCGCGACCGTTTGTCTGATAATCTCTGATTGTATCGCCATGTGGCCTGGTTCTTCCAGAGCTCCCGAAATTTCCGTTCTCCCAAAACAGCCAGACGGGATTTTTTGTTCCCTCCCTTTCTTCTCTCACTGCTCTTTAATTTTTCTTCTTCTTCTCCCGTGTTCTCTCCTTCGGCATCTGTCAACCCGTCTTTGTTCCCTCCTTCAGTAGCCTTTGTTGTCCTTTGATTCTTTGATCATGCACTTCCATTCTTCTGGCGATATTCCGTTTGTCTTCCATCCCTGACTGGGCACCTGCGATTTGTGTTATCCGATGAGCTCCAACCCGCGACACCTGCTTGGCCTGACCAAAAGATGTGGCGGCGCACTTATCTTTTCCTGGTCCTCCTGAGACTATGGTTCGCGTTATCAACCAGCTATCTCCATCCTGACGAGCACTTCCAAGGACCTGAAGTCATCGCTGGTTAGTCTCATCTGTCCCGTCACACCCCTTTTTTCAGACATGTCGTTGTTGTCCCTGCTATTTCCTCCTTGGCCTGTCGTGAAGGCCCCCTACATTGGGTCAGCTCTAGTTTCTTGGTTCGTGAAGAGACACACTGGTCGCAAATCGTCGCGAATCACGAAGTAGAAGCGCGCGCAACGACAGCGACTTTTTGTAGCCCTCGAGCGTCCGCCCGCCTCCGTTCCGTGGTTCTCTTGTTGCCTTTGTTGTGTGCGTCTTCCGGCGGTTCCGTGTTACCCAGTGCATCGCGCTAACTTGGAGGTCCGTTCTTCCCTAAACAGGCGAAATATTCAGCTACCCAGTCAGGCGTACCTGGGAGTTCACCAGCGATCGGCCGATACGAAGCGTTTTCCCGTTATGGCCGGTCTACGGCCTGCCGATGCTTTTGCTCCGATGGCTATGGATAGGGAACGGACAGGATGGCGAGATACCTCCGATCGCCGTCTTCTGGACTCTTCGGGTCCTGATGTTCGTGCTTAGCTTCGTGCTGGAGGACTGGGCGATTCACGAGCTGGTCCCTTCGCCGCGACAGCGACGGGTCGCCGTGCTTCTGGTCGCTTCTTCATATGCCACCTGGACCTACCAGACGCACACGTTCTCCAACGCCATCGAGACTTTGGTTGTTGCGTGGAGTTTGGTGCTCATCGAGCGGGTCGTGGCGAGCCCGGTGAGTTTAAGATTTTAAGCGATATGCACGACAGGGGTAGTGATGAACTGATGCTCTTGGTGGCGGCTGCTGACCTGACGCTTTTTTCCATCTAGCAGCGTGAATCGCTGACGGCCTCGTCCATTCTGGGCATGGTCGCTGTCTTCGGCGTATTCAACAGAATCACCTTCCCTGCCTTCCTGCTAGTTCCCGGGCTTCGATTGATACCATACTATTTGAAGCGGCCTCTGTCCCTTGCCCTCCTCCTTCTATCGGGGATTGTTACGACCGTGGTTGCCATCATACTCGACACAGCGTTTTATTCTTCGCATCCGGTGTCCTGGGTTGGCATCATCCGGAGTCCGGTCATCGCACCACTCAACAACCTTCTCTACAACATTTCACCGGCCAACCTGGCCCAGCATGGCCTCCATCCGCCCTACCAACACCTCCTCCTCAACCTCCCATTGCTTATTGGCCCCGGAGTTCTCCTCTTGTTGAGGCCACAATTCTCCATGCGACTTTACTCTGCGCTGTCGGGAATATCTGTCCTTTCTATCTTCCAGCATCAAGAGGCGAGGTTCCTGCTACCTACAATCCCTCTGATTCTATCATCTGTCCGGCTTCCCAGGAAGCAGAATATGCGACAGCTCTGGATCGGCTCCTGGATTGTTTTCAACCTTTGTCTTGGTTTCCTAATGGGAATCTATCACCAGGGCGGCATCGTGCCGGGGCAGGTGTTCATGAGCAACCAGCCCGATGCGACACATGCGATCTGGTGGAAGACATATACACCACCAATTTGGTTACTCAACGGAAAGAACGAGGTCCTGGAGACCAAGGACGTTATGGGCATGAAGGGGGAGGCCCTGCTGACGGAGTTGGAGCGTTTGGCTACTTGCGATACCCCGGCAGATAGGAGGAGCAAGGAATACCTGAAAGAGAAGAATGGGACTTACATCATTGCGCCGCTTTCGGCGACATGGCTTGACCCCTACCTGCCAAACAAGGGCCTCAATGGTCTAAGGTTTCGAGAGGTCTGGCGGTATAGCAAGCATCTCAACTTGGATGATCTGGATTGGGGGGAAGATGGCATATGGAGGACCCTCTCACGGGTCATCGGCCGCCGGGGACTCGCAGCCTGGAGAGTTACCAAGAGTTGCAGATAGCCACAGGTAACCTGATCTGCTTTTCACATTCTCACTTCCTAATCCTTCTTTCTCCAGTACATATAGCTATACCTAGTACCACGCCTACCTCTTGGATAGGCAAGTAGAGAGCCGCATCACTGCATACCACCCACTAGCGAAACTAGAGTCTATTTTCCGCGTTGCTTTTCCCAAGTGTTGTGATATTGGGGCGTGGAAAGAAACTCTGCACCGGATGAGGTCGGGTGGCCGCAGAATCGGACCCCGTGAAGCCCTGGGGCTATTACGATAGTGGCGTCCGCTATTGGCCCAAGCTCCATGGAGCTCCATGTCCCTTGCCCCACTCACCCATCACTCTATCCCAAAATCTCGTGCAAGACGCATCGCCTGATGAGTTAGCCGGATTGATGAGAAACTCGACGGACTCCCCGACATCTCCAGCTTGCCCGAATTCATGGTGGAAGGCATCGCGACTCTGCGAGTATCGCCGACAGCAATCCATCACTAGGAGTCCTTGAAGTCGCTTCTCACGCCCTTCTGAAGATATTCGTCGCCATGAGTCGACTCAACCTCGAGGTCTTCAGGGTATGAATAAATACTTCCCTGCTAATACTTTGTTCCAAAGTGGCGAGGGTGAACTGACAATGGACGATGGTCGATATTTCACAGTTTGGCATGTATGTCATGTTTCCAATAGGCATCATGTTCTACTTCGGCACCAATCTCGACAATCGATTCACGGTCCCGGATTTCTGGCCCAAGCCTGAGCAAGCGAACAAGGTGCCGCTCGAGAAAGACGAGATCCGCGCCGAGCTGGAGCGACTCCGGGCCAGGAGGCTCCTCAACAGAGACCGGCGGCTAGCAGCTGAGGCGGCGAACGAAAAAGCGCAACAGTCACCCGACGACTCACGGCCAGAGTAGATTTTGAGACACCTTAGACTCGGACGAACTCGGACGAAGGCGAACGAGCTCAACTGGTGATGGAAGACAAAGAGGCCGAGGGAGTGAAAGAGCCACTGTAACATTACGACGAGACTGGAATGGGCGTTCAGTGGACAATCTGGCTTTATTGGGGAATATAAAAAGGGGACGGTCTTATTGTATATCAGTATTTCACGGGTATATGGTTTCTTCATACATCTCCCCTCTCTAGCACGGGGAAGCGCGAGATTATATCGTACATACGTCGCCATCCTCGGTTTTTCCTTCAACCACCGATTCCTCCGGAACCCTATGTGTCAAGGTTTTCTTCCACCTGAGCCCAAGCCTCCTCGCTCAAGTCGCCCCTCGAAACATTTGAGTAAACCGCCTGAACCTCAGGGAACTCTCTCAGGGCAACGAGCAGACGACCCAGCCTGTCAACCTCGTCTGGTGATCCCGCAGACGACATGGTGTCCTCGTTTGGCGACCACACGATGTCGGAACTCAGAGTCTGGAGGCCGAATTGGGCGCCCAGATCCCTCGCGACCTGGGTCGTCAGGCTCGGCTCAGTCCACACCACGATGCTGCCGTCCTCGTCCGAATCCAGGTCCTCCGCGCCGGCCTCGATGGCGGCGTCCAGCACCTCGTCTAGGTCTACGGAGTCTTTGGCCTCGAACACGACGCGGCCGCGCCGAGAGAAGAAGAACTTGGTGGAGGTCACGGTGCCTCTGTGCTTCTTGATGCTGGCGTTGATGTCCTGGAGCGTGCGGGCCTTGTTGTCGGTCTCAACGTCGATGATCACGGCCACCGAGGGGGGCATGAGGGCCTCGAAGGTCATGCTCTCAAGGGCGGCACCGCCGACGGCCCTGCCGAGTCCACGTTCGATGGCGGCATCTATGATCGCCTTGGGTACACCGGCCTTCCTCGCAGTGGCCAGGGTTGTGGCGAGTTGTGGGCTTTCTTTGCCGTAGACTATGGCGATTACATATTACAGTATGGGATGATTTTAGTGACCGAAATTTTCAAGGAAAATATACTTCTTTCTTAACTCCCTAGCACTGAGGCAGCTATTTCGCATGAGATGACTATAGCCTCGGACTGAAGGGGGTGGGGGGGAAGGCGAACCTCTGGTGGCCATAGTGAGGACTTTTGCTGTTTGCGCCCTCATAATGTTTTTCTTCTGGTCTGCAACCCCCTTGTCATGCCTGATTTTGGACCACTTGTTGTGCCCTGAGTAGAGCACGGGGCTGGATGCAATTGACCTCCATTGCCTGGAAATTGGCGTCTTTACGGACGAGACGCGCAAGCACCTTAGTAATGGCGCTGCAGGACCGTTCATTTTGTACTCAGTGTTTAGGCGACCTCAGTTTTCGCATCTGAGATCTTTGCGGTCTTCGGTCAGTCCACTGCATTTTGATGCTCGGAAGAATCCGCTAGCACATGTAGCGCAAACATCGCGCTGTGAGCTAGGGGGCCCTGCCGACCGGTATTGGCGGCGTTAGGGGTGTGGGGTTGGTAGTAGTAGCACTGATTGGCTGATCCAATAGGTCGGGGTAGGGCCGAATCTCAGAACACTTCAGTCGACGGTGTGATGAACAAGCACGAGAGCATCTGAATCAGGCTGCCTGTTTCTCCCCTTTTGCCTTCACCAACTTCGATTTGGTGGCCTGGACGGGACTCAATGCCCATTCTTCACGGGTCCTGAACCGCCTTGAACAAAATCTTCTCCTACAGCTTGAAGAGCCAAATTTTGAAACTCCATATCCTCCTATCCCCTACAACCGTCCCCCCGCACTTCGGCGGCCCTGTCGATGTTCGATGTCGTCCCTTGACGAACACCCCTCGAGCGGAGCTAATGGGAACCATAGCTATGTCCCCCCTACGCCCAGTGCCGGTGCGACACGCTCGAGCCATCCCGAACTCGACCTCGCGAAGCTCCAGTCGCTCCCTGCCGAACAGCAGGAGGTCTTTCTCCTGACTTTCACCTCAGCCCTGAGCAAGCACGTTCTCTCCCTCGCACCAGACGACTGCACCGCCCAGCAGTTCTACCTGAAGAAGGAGATCTTCCAGATCATCAATTTGCCGAGTCCTGCTCCGTGTCGCGTCGTCCGTAACAGCCTAGGCAAGTGTTTGGCCCATGTCCTTGGCAAAGGCGACCGGAAGCTACTTTTCGAGACCATCAACGACCTCTCGGCCCTCGTCTCCGGGGGGAAATCCAAGCCCGATGGCGATTCCAAAGCTAGACACACCGCCGTGGCCTGTCTGGGCGATGTGTACGGCGCCGCGGGAGACAGCGCTATCGGGCTGCACCAGTTGATATGCACGAACCTAATGAAGCTGTTGAAGGCCTCGACGGGCCACGCGGCCATGCGGGCATCCATATATGTTGCGTTTGCTAAGCTCGTGCGCATGATCGAGGCCAGCATCGACGAGAGCATTGCGAGAGATATCTGGAAGCAGGCTAGGAGCCATGCGACCAGTGACAAGGGATCGCTGGTGGCCATCTCAGCCTGCCGCTGTGTGAAGGCCCTGGTCCGCCATACGCCCTATTTCGACAACTCGAGCGACTTCGACAGCTTGAGCAGGACCGTTTTCAAGACTATCGACAACCCCTCGTCGCAGGTCCGGCATGCTGCGGCGGACTGCTTCGCCGAAATAATGGTAAAAAGTCACACGGAGTCGCTCACAGCGGGTGACGGCGCGTCCAAGATCAAGAAGGCCAGGTCTAAGGGCGTCAAGCGCACCAACACTCAAGTCAGCGCCCTCCAGGACGAAGACGAGATCCCAGCCCGACCAGAGAGCCCCGCACCGACCAAGAAGGCGCAGGACCTCGCCCTGTCGCTGGTAGACATTCTCAAAACTCTATCATCGCACTACATACGCTCGTCGACGTCCAACAGGGCGAGGGTGGCGATCGGTGTCTGCTACGTCAAGGTGCTCCAACGGTTGGGAGAAAAAGCGGTCGAGGCCAACTACCTGAAACTAATAGAGAACCTCACGATAGACCTCTTGGGAAGCCCGAGCATCTCGACCAACCGATACCGGCTGCTTATCTCGCGCCGAATCGTAGACACCATAATCCAGCAGACCGTCGGAAAGGAGATCCTGGGCGAGTCGGGCCAGGTGGCGGCAGCCAAGATGCTCATCAACGACGTGCTCAAGAACTATCCGCAGGCTCTGAAGGAGCGGCCAGAGCCAGGGAAACACACGTTGATTGCGTCACTCGGGGCACTGGCCTCGTTGATAGAGTCGCTAGGGTCGGCAGCGAACAACTTTGCCGAGGCCTGCCGAGATGGGCTGCTGCAGGTGCTGCAACATCCGAGCTACTCGGTTCAGGTGTTCGCGGCATCGTGCACCAAGACATTTGTCCTCGCGTGTCCGCAGCAGCTCCTCCCGTGCTTGTCTGTCTGCATGAACAGCCTCGGCCGCGAGTTGGGCCTGCTTGGGACAGGGCGCAACTCGCCTCGGCGATGTATCGGCTTCGCGCATGGGCTTGCCGCCGCGCTCAGTGCCAGCCCATTACGGCCACTGCACGGCTCAGTGGACATCAACAGCCGGGTGCTGACGATGGCGACGAACCTTCTCAAGTCCAGCGGCAAGCTGGAGCTGCGGGTGGCCAGCACGCAAATCCAGGTGGCCTGGACGCTCATCGGCGGGCTGATGTCCCTCGGCCCCAACTTCGTCAAGATCCACCTCTCCCAGCTCCTGCTCCTGTGGAAGAACGCGCTGCCCAAGCCGCTGGCCAAGGACAACAGCTCGGCGCGCAACCACCTCGAGGTGTCGTTCCTCACGCACGTGCGCGAGTGCGCGCTGGGGTCGATCCTTGCCTTCCTGCAGTTCAACAGCAGGCTGTTGACGGTCGACGTGTCCAAGCGCATCGCCACAATGCTGCAGCACACGACGGCCTACCTCAAGACGCTCCCTTCGAAGCGCACCACCGACGACGCGTCGCAGCGGCTGGCGCCCGCGCTGCAGCTCCACGACCTCGACATGATGGTGCAGCGTCGCGTGCTGCAGTGCTACATCCGTCTCATCAACCTCAGCCCGGCCGGCGGCAGCGAGGCTCTGCTGCAGTCCAACCTGCTCACCTTGGCCATCTCGCTCTTCGCCGACCCGGACAGCTACACGCCCAGCTCGCTCAGCGCCACCATCGCCAACGCAGCCGGTGCGTTCGAAACCATCTGGGACGTTGGGGACAACTCGGGCTTTGGAGTCACCGGAATGGTGCGCGGCTTCAACGTGCGCAGCCTACCCGGACAGCACGAGACCTCGACCGAGCCGGCGCCGGTGGACGAAAGCGGTGCCGAGGCGGCCATGGAGAGACTTCTGCTGTCGCCTGTCTGCGGCTCGCTGGAGCACGACGCATCGCTCCTCTACATCGGCCAGCCGCGCCCCCCGCAGCAGTCTCAGGGGTCGTCCGCCGCGGACTGTTTCGACCTGCCCGATCCCCCTACAACGGAGGTGGTCAACATGGCGATCCAGCTGTTTGCCTTCGTCTTCCCCCTCACGCCGGCCAAGGTGCAGGAGAGCATCCTGGAGCAGATCGCGACGTTCGTTTCGGCGGTGTCACTCCAGCGCGAGACCGGCCGGAAAGCAGCCATCGGCGTGAACGTGGCCGTCGCCGTGCTCTGCATGCTGCGTGTGGCCGTCCGCGAGACGCGGTCTACCGTGGGCGACGTGACCAACCTGGCTGTCGAACGGCTGCTGCAGGAGATGGTGCGTGGCGTCGTGGTTGACCCGGACGCGTACATGCGCAGCATTGGATATGCGGCCATGGCCCGGCTCTGCTCCGCGTGCGGCACCGCCTTCACCAACCACGAGGTCAAGCACCTGGTCGACACAATCGTGGGCAACCGTGAGCCTAGCGCCCGCGCTGGTTGTGCCATGGCTCTTGGCTGCATCCAGACAAAAGTTGGCGGTATGGCTGCCGGCTACCACCTCAAGACGGTCCTTGGCATCCTTATGTCGCTCTGCAACGACCCGCACCCCACGGTGCATTTCTGGGCCCTCGAGGCCTTTGCCCGCGCCTCCAGTGCCGCCGGCCTGAACTTCAGCTCGTATACGTCTAGCACGCTCGGCATGCTGGCCCAGCTGTACATGTCGGACAACCACTCAGCTGAGGTGCCGTCGGCCGTGTCCATGAGCCTCGAGGTCGACCTGTCGTCGACGCCGGCCGCCATTGCGCGCTGCATCGACTCAGTCATCAACGTGCTCGGCCCCGACCTCCAGGACTCGACGAAGTCGCGCGAGCTGATATTGGACCTTGTGGCGCAGTTCCGCCAGGAGGATGACGAGCACCTGCACCTCCAGGTTCAGCTAGCCAGTCTAGCGTGCCTAGAGCACCTGTCGCTCTTCGCACCCGCCCACGTCAACTTCGGCGATTACGTCCGCCTCCTGCAGCGGCATCTCTCGTCTCCGCACACGGCCCTGCGCGACGTGGCTGTCGACGGGCTGTACAACCTGATGAAGCGCGACGCGGAAGAGGTGATCCGCGCGGCCGAAGATGGCTTCGAGAACCAGCTGTGGCTGGTGCTGGACACGTGCCCGGCCCATGACGGCATTCGCAACCTCATCCTCAGCTGGCTGCGCCAGACGTGCTTGACCGACACAGCTCGATGGCTGCAACGCCTGCAGGGCGTGTTGAAGATGACCCGGCCCAGGGTAGCTGAGACGGCGCGCGTCGGCGGGGGCAGCTCCAGGGGCCAGAAGCCCGTGGTCGACCTTCAGGACGAGGAGGTGGCGGGTTTTGCGGCGGCGGCTGGAGGCGGTGGCGACGGTGCGGACGGAGGTGGGAAGGACGGCGCCGCGGGAGGCGGCGGGGCCGTGGGCGGCGGCAGCAGTGGTGGAGGCCCCGATGTGGAGCCCCTGAAATGGCAGGTCATGACTTTTGTCATGAGCTGTCTGAACGACGTGTTCGCGCACGTCAACAAGGACGCCGCCAGGGCGAACGCGCTCGCGAACAGCGGCGGAGAGCTGACTCCCGCGCAGGCGGCGCTGCAGAACAAGGTCGCCGACGTGGTGCGCATGGCCTTCTCGGCGTCGACGGCCGGCGTGCTGGAGCAGCGCATCTGGGGGCTCAAGATCATCGGGGCGGTGCTGCGCATGTTCGGGCGCACGCCGGACCCGGACTTCGAGGAAGCCATGCTCCTGGAGCAGTACCAGGCCCAGATCGGGTCGGCGCTGACCCCCGCGTTCGCGGCGGACTCGTCGCCCGAGCTGGCATCCGAGGCCGTCAACGTGTGCGCCTCCTTTGTGGCCACGGGCATCGTCACGGACGTAGACCGCATGGGCCGCATCCTCAAGACGCTGGTCAGCGCCCTCGAAGGGTTTGCCACCGAGAGCGAGAACGCGGGCATCGGCGACCTGCGCGGCCTCAGCTCCAACGCGCAGGTCATGGTCAAGATGTCCGTCTTCGCCGCCTGGGCCGAGCTGCAGGTCGCCAGCTCGGAGCGCCCCTACCTGTCCGACGTGCTGCGCCCGCACATCGGCACGCTGACGCCGCTGTGGCTCGAGTCGCTGCGCGAGTTCGCGCGCCTGCGCTTCGAGCCGGACATCTCGATGACTCTGGGCCCCCCTTCCCTGTCGGGCAGCCTGGACACGATATACGCCGCGCTCAACCGCGAGACGCTGCTGGGCTTCTACCAGGACTCGTGGCTCAAGCTCGTGGACGCCATCGCGAGCCTGATCGAGCAGGATAGCGAGTTCGTGTTCGATGCGCTGGATGGAAAGGAGACTGCCGCGGCGGAGGCGGCGGAGGCGGCTGAGGCTGCGAAGGCTGCAAAGGCAGTAGAAGCGGGAGCCGGGCAGGGGGAAAGCCAAGAGAATCGGGGATCCAAGACTGGGGATGACGGCGAAAACGAAAAAGAGAGAAAGAGTGAAGCCGGCGACGGGAAGAAGTCTAGTGATAGCACAACTACCATTGCAGCCCCGCCGACAACAACTACCAGCACTTCTAGGAGGGCAGCGGACATCAACTACCGCGACGAGCCTGTGGCCTTCTTCTTCGTCCTCTTCGGTATCGCCTTCGAGGCTCTCGCTGCAAAACCTGGTCAGCACGGTCACGGCAGTGGCAGCAGTAACGATGCCTCCTCTCTCGGCGGACGGGGCCAGACGCTCGAGATCCTGCGGGCCCTGAAGAAGATCCTGCACCCGAGCGTGTCCGGGCAGGCCATCTACCGCGACGCCGTCTTCTCGGAGACGATGGACCTCCTGGACCGGCTCGTGCTGACCGAGGGCCTCGACGTCCAGGGGGTCATCGTCGAGATGGCGCGGGGCCTGTGCGTGGCGCACCCTGCGGCCAGGAGGCGTGATGGGCGGCAGGGGAACAGCGACGAGGACAACGAGGAGCTCACCGAGGACATCGAGCAGCTGTTCGAGCTGACGCGCATCATCGTGCTGGTCCTCTCGGGCCTGCTGCCCAACCTCGCCGAGCCAAGCGCCAGCAGCACCAACGCCCAAGTCGGCGGCCACCACCACCACCACCACCATGGCCAGGGGTCGTCGGGTGCGGCGGCGGTAAGGGGCGGCAGCAGTGGCGTGCGCCACCAGATGACGGACGAGGCCATCCTGCTCATCCGCACGTCGCTGGACGCGCTGGTCGACGCCGCCGAGGTCTTCCCCTCCATCATCAAGACGGACCTGCACGCCTGCATCATCCACATCTTCGCCACCATCCTGGCCACGCCTGAGTGCCAGCAGATCGTCGTGCCGCAGTCGCTGCCCACGCTGAAGCGGTTCCTGGCCATCTTGTCGTCCAAGAGCAGGGGCCCTAGTGGTGGAGGTGGCGCAAAGGGAGGCAAGATTAGCAAGGCTAGCAGTGCTAGTGGCTCGAAGTCGACGAAGACGACGGACGCGCAGCTCCAGGGATGCCTTCGAAGGTTCCTGTCGATCTACCTCTACGCGCAGCGGCGCGAGCTGCCTACCTCGCTGTCGTGCGTCAAGAACTGCCTCATGGCCATGACCATCCTGTTTACCAGCGGCGGTGGAGATAATAGGCTGTCGGCGAAGGATCCCATTGTGGCCAAGTTCCTGGACGAGGTGGTGGACTGTCTGACGGATCGGATGGTGAGTTTTATTTCTATCTTTCGTCTTCTATCTATTCTTTCTCACCCCTTTTCCTTTCCCTTTCCTCTCTCCTGCCCCTGATCACTGACACTATCAACTGACATTGTCCTTCACATAAATGAAACAGACGGCAAAAATGGCAGCCAGCTGCATCCGCTCCCTCCTAGTCCAGCCCTCCCACCGGCCCACCCCGGCAGACCAGACCATCGCGCGCCACCTCCTGCCCCGCCTCGTCGCCTTCGTCACCAACACCGAGCCCGAGGACCCAGAGCGCGCCCGCTCCCTCATGTCGCAGGCCCTCGTCGCCTTCGTGGCCGTCCTGCCGCGCCACCAGCAAGGGCCCGACGCCGTGGCCGTGGCCATGGCGCTCGTGATACCCACGCTTCTGGCGCACGCGGCCGCCGAAGCCGGCGCCAGCACTGCTGACGACGACGACGACGACGACGACGACGATGATCAAGAGAAGGAGAACGCCGCCGCCGTCTACCGCGAGACCAGCGCGAGGCTCCTCGAGCTCGCGGCCGTGGACCAGGGCGCGTTCCGCGGCGTGGTGGCGGGCATGAGCGAGGGGCAAAGGGCCTTCATGGAGGAGGTCATCCGGAGCGGACGGAGGGCCGCTGTGGTGGCGCAGAGGGAAAGTGGTGCGGGTGGTGGGGGGCAGCCTAGTATTGCTTTGAAGATGGACTTTGGTGGGTGAATGGGATGCAATACTAAATGTAAATATCGTGTCTGTCCCTTCCTCCCTCCACTGCCTCCCTACTCTAACCGGGACTGGGATTGGGATGAATAGGGGCTACGTTTTGGGCACTACAACATAGTCGAATGAGGATCGAGATGAGTCGGACCAAAAATCTTTACGGTGCACATACATATGGTAGGTATATATACCAGATAAAATGATGGATAAATAGACGGATGAGACTCATGCCAAAAGAATGATACGTGAGATGGAATAAAAATGGGATGTTCCCAGCAATCTTTGGTTGGTTGGCCTCAAAATATACCCCTGCCGTTTACCACAAACGCCGACATGCACTTTGTTCCTCGAATGGATCAGGGTTATCCGTTAAAAAAAACCGTAAGGGAATCAAGAGCGGGAGTCTCCGAAGTGCTGAGACTGCCCATGTTCAAGATCTATGCAACAAAATGGATTGATCATGGTAGTAGGTAGGTAGGTCATCATCTATCAACCTGCTCATCTAACCAGTCTAGTACCTAACCAAATGGAGCGGCTAGATCTAAGTATGCACTAATTTACAGCAGTCATAACACTACCCAGGTCACTCTTTAGGCGAGTGAGCCAGACGCATATATATCTAACGCAACCTGAGTATGGGTACAGGATCTTGGAATCTATCCTAGCTATTCGGGCTCTATTCAGGCCAGCCAAATATCTCCGCAACAGCAAGCGAGTTCGCCCTGAACCCCGTCAGCGCGACCGCCACAGCCACCACATCCACAAGCAGCAGCACAGCGGCAGCCATCATGTACCTCGGGCTGAACACGCGGTACAGCATCAGGTGCCGGCGCAGGTGCGCGGCCCACGCCATGGTGGCGAGCGACTCGACGGCGAAGTAGGCCACGAACACCGCGACGGCCCTCCCCAGCGCGGGCAGGAGGCCCCTCCTACGGGGCCCGACCTTCCACAGCACCAGCAGCGGCAGCGCCGCGGCGGCGAGCACGTGGGCGGCGAAGTGGTTGAGGGCGACGAGGAGCGGTGACCAGGGGTAGCGCACGGAGTGGAGCGCGACGAAGGCGGCGTCCCACTGGATGCTGCTCAGGGCGGCCTGGTGGCCCGTCTTGAAGTAGTGGAAGCTGGCGAGGAGGGCGAGCACGGCTGGGCCGACAGACGACGGGAGGGACAGCAGGTCGAGCAGCTCGGCAAGGGACAGGACCTGCCACGCCATCAGGGCGAGGGCGCCGCCGCCCATCGGCTTGGAGACGAGGATCACGGCCGCGAGGACGTTGATGGGGAGCAGGAGGTAGCGCGCGCCGTGGGCGTTGGCGTAGCCGAGGACCGCGACCTGGACTTTGGGCTGCTGCTGCTGCTGCCCTTGTTGTTGCTGTTGCTGTTGCTGTTGGGGCGCCGTGGCGCCGGTCACGATGGACACGCACGGCGGCGCCCACACGAAGGCGGTCGTGCCGGCCACGACGGCCAGCGCGAGTGCCATCTGGGCGAGGTAAACGGACAGCGTCTTGAACGTGCCCTCCGGCAGCGCGCCGTCGCCGAGCCAGTTGCCGTTGTCTGCGGCGTCCAGCGTCCAGTACAGCGCGGACATGAACAGCGCCGTGCGGAAGACGTAGCCGACCCACGTCGGGGCGAGCCCCTCGTACGCGCGGGTGGGCACGTAGTACGCCTTGATCACGGACGGCAGCACCAGCGCGACGGCGAAGGGCACGGCGAGCTGCCATGGCGCCGAGGTCGACGAGTTGGCCGAGGCGTAGTACGTCGACGTGCAGTACGGCATCTGCTCCTCGCGGCAGAGCTTGGAGAAGGACGCGGCGCGGCCCAGGAGCGCGAAGAGCACGCCGTGGTAGGCACCCAGCGCCCGGTCCGTGGGCGACGACAGCCGCGCGGACGCCAGCGCGGCGGCCAGGCCGAACGTGGTGAGGAAGAAGAGCGTGATGGAGTCCTCCCAGATGGTGTACGAGTTGGACGCGAACCCGGCGGACTGGCTCACCGTGACGACCACGGCGAACCAGCTCCACGGGGAGGACGGCATGATGCGGCGGAGGAGGACCCTCCTGCCGCCGCCGCTGGAGGGGGGGAGGAGGAGCTGGCTCAGCAGCACGGCGGCCGTGCTCACCAGAGCCGGGGGCGCCGCGAGCATCTGCCATGTTCCGGTGTCTGGGAAGAGGCCAAGCCGCAGAGCCACGCCTGCAACGGCGCCGACCCAGGCACCAAACAGGCCTGAGATCACAAGCCTCCGATGCGGGCCGGCGGCCGGGTCGGTGTCAGTGGCGCCGCCGACGTCGTCTCCGCCAGCAGCCGCGCCCTGCTGCATCTCGAGCCTTTGCTCCGCCAGATCCAACTCCGCATCGTCCACAACTGCAGCGGCCAAATCGCCGTCGCCGTCGCCGTCCCCGGCAATGTAGACCAGCAGCACCAGCACACCGAGTGCCATGGTGGCTACCCCCAGCACCATGCTGGGCACGTCAAACCGCGCCCAGAGGCCCTTGCAGATGCGCAGCGTCTCCTCCTGGTAGCGCAGGAACAGCTCGTACGAGCGCTTCAGGCCATCACGCTTGGCGGCCCCGGGCCGAAGGAGAGACTGCTCCGCCTGTGCCCAGAGGTCGCCAGCCACCTCGCCCGACTGCTGCTGCTGCGACTGCTCTCCGCCGCCGCCGCCGCGGGCGGTCGCGTACGACGCCTGGTACCTCCGGATGCCGGCCGCGGTCACGTGTGCCGCAGCCGCGAGGCGGTCGAAGGCGTCGCCCTTCCTGCCGGCGAACGCCTCCTCGATCGGGCGGCCGAGGTTGTTGTACGGGATGGGGATGCCCAGCAGCAGGGCCAGGGTCGGCACCAGGTCGATCTGGTTGACGGGCCGGACCTTGGCGTTGGGCGGCGGGACGGCGTGCTCGGGCTCGGTGCGGCCGAACACCGGCCTGGACGAGTACATCCACAGGGCGGCCTCGACCTCGTCGTCGCTCTCGCCGCCGTGGTCGCCCTTGGCGTCCATTCCGTGGTCGCCCATGACGACGAGCAGCGTGTCGTCGTCCAGATGCCCCACGAGGTCGCGCACGAACGCGTCCATCTGCCGCAGCTTGGCCGCCATGGCCGGGTGCGAGGGCCCGTAGCGGTGACCCGCGTGGTCCACGCCCAGGAAGTGGCTGATCAGCACGTCCCACTCGGACCTGCGCTCGGGAAGCATGAGGGGGAATATGTGCTCCAGAACGCCCTCGTCGACCGTGTGCAGGTCCCACACGTTGAAGCTGTCGTAGGCGCGGCTGATGTTGGGCTCGAAGTGGCCGGGGAAGAGACCCGTCCACGTGTCGTCGCCCAGGTGCGCGATCTTGCGGCCGGCGGAGCGCAGCTGCGAGAGTAGGTTGTCCTCCTTGATCTCCGTGCCGGCGAAGTTGCTGCCCAGGTCGATGAAAGTGGGGAGCGTGCCGGTCGTGAGGCCCTTGAGCCGCTGGAGCGTCGCGGTGGGCGGGTCGGCGATGAAGGGGCGCAGGAACGCGTTGTGAGGGCGCTCGACTGCCGTCTCGTGCAGGAAGGGCAGCGCGTCGTGGTAGTATTCGGCGCCGGAGCCGGAGCCGGAGCCGGAGCCGGTGCCGCCCGAGGAGGAGGGCACGGTGAAGTCGTAGCGCAGCGCGTCGATGATGACCACGACGGCGCGAGAGAACGTCCGGGGGTGCCAGCAGCCGCCGTCGGGCGTGCCGCGGCCGGGCCAGTCCTTCAGTATCTGCGGTGGCGGTGGGGGCTCTGAGGAGGAGGACGGGGACAACAGGAGGGAGGAGGCGGGCGAGGCCGCGCAGCTCGACTTCTCGTCCAGCTCCAGCCGCATGAGCAGGAAGCCCGACGTGAAGATGGCGATGCCCGCCGCGTGCACCAGGAGCATCCACACCCAGAACCCCACGGCCCAGAGCCAGCGCGACTCGAACCGAGCCTTGCGCCGCGTCTCGAACGCCTCGCGCTGCTTGAGCTGCTGCCTCTGGAGAGCAGCCGCTTGCGCTCTGAGCAGCGCCTCGTCGGCATCTTCGTCGTCGTCCCCGCCGCTGTTCGATGGCTTCGCTGCTGCTGCTGCTGCTGCTGCTGCTGCTGCTGCTCCGGCTGCGGCGTCCCCCTCCTCCTTGGCCCGCTTCGCAGCAGCAAACTGCGCGGCGATCGTCTTGTAGTCGGGTAGGTTGCCGCCGGTGCCAGCTGGTGGCTTTTTCGATTTTGCCGGGGCCATTGCCTTGAACTGCCGGTACGGAAGGAACCGAGGATAACGAGAAAAAACCAAAGGGTAGATGGAGTTAGCTGCCCCTAGGTGACTAGCAGGCTGAACAGATGCAGGAGAGATGAGGACAACAAAACAAAAAGGAAAGAGAAAAAAGAATGATTAAATGTTCAATTGGCTCTACCTTGTTTCCATTTTCTCTTTCCGGATGCGCAGATCTACAGACCTCACGTCTCCGTCGCGTCTAGTGAGGGTCTGGTTCGTGTTTAGAGCTGTGGTCAGGTTCAAGCTTTTTTTTTGTCGGTCATTGTTCAAAATGCTCCGAACTTCACCGGCCCCACATGCGGGGGAAGCTTCACGGGTGGAGGGGAGGAGAGCCTCCCGGGAATTTCAGGGGGGAGCTCCTTTCAGATGGAATAGTGAATACTTCGTCTCCTCAGTTTCAGACTGACACTTTTGTACATAATACTCAAACATCGTACAGTTGGGCAGAAGCTGGGATAATAGTTGTTCGCGAGGTTCGGGGTCATCATCTCTACGACATGCGAAGCCCAGAAATGCGAGGACATACAGCTCTCACCCCTTTCGTTTCCTCAAAATCGCACACACCAGGAAATGGAGCGCTGTACTCTTTGGTGACTTATTGACAGGTATTTATACAGATATTAGAATCTACACACAAAAGTTACTTGCCGCAAGCCGTAGACTCCCCGTCTTCGAGTCGACATCCAAAACAAAGGCCAGCGGCTGCTTGGCCAGGTCAGTTTTCCTCGCTGAGCGCTGGTCCCAAATCCAACTCCTCCGACCGCCTACACACACCCTCACCTTCCATCCGCTCCTGAAACACCACCTGCCGCCCCCTTTCCCTCCTCCGTCCTCCGCCCTCCGTCCTTCGTTCATCCATCCGTCCTCATCCTACGCTGGGCTCATACATATGTACATATGCCCCATCCCTTGATGTGCGAGACGGTGTGTGGGGTTTGTTGTTTCTTATGTTCAGGTCGCTCCCCAGGAAAATGAAAGTCAGGCCAGCTAGGGGCCCGGGAAGCTTGCTCTCTTTCTCTCTCAGAAAGAGAAAAGAGGCCAGAAAGACGAATTCTCTAGCGAGAGAAGAGAAGAAGTGTGAGGGATGAGAAAAGCTCGCTCGCCCCGGGTCTCTTGCTTTTATTGTTGGTGTTGTGGCTGTTGCCGTGACTGAGCGGTTGGCCAAAGCCGCTGGGGGCAAGAATAAGTGTGATTAGGTGTCGGAATAAATCGAGACAAGAATTATACAAAAGTGGCGGTTGCATGGTGGGTATAGATGGTTTCGTCATGATCGAGCAAGCGTGATCCAAAATCGTGAAGGTGGAAGAACAAAAGAAATCAGGAGCTTCTGCAAGTAGACGGGGTCGTTGATCCGTATGTGGCAGCGGGAGCTTGTCGTTGTGTCCCTGGTCAAGGGTGTATGTGGTTAGAGGGCGATGGTGGAACCACAACCGGAGACAATTTCCGACCAAGGACGACCGCGACTGCTGGCCGGCCGGGGACCGAAGACAACGACCTAGTGGTAGTCTTCGCGCTCCTTCTCCTTCAGACCGCCAATCTTCTCGATATCGATCGAGTAGAACTGCGTCTTGCTATCCTTCTCGTACGCGGGCAGCTGCTCCTCGTGGAGAGGCTCCATGCCGACGGCGCCGGACTCGCCCACACGAACGACGACGACGCGGCCCGACTTGCGGCGACCCTGGTCGTCCTGCTCGTCCGGGAAGGTGATGTGGATCTGGGGCACGTTGTCGGGGGAGTGAGGGGGCGAGTGCGGGTTGGCGAGCATGGGCGATCGGTTGGCGCCCACGACCAGGACGCTGTGGCGGCCGTCGGGCGAGGTCGTGATGGTCAGCCGCCGGTGGTTGCCGTTGCGCTTGACGTCGTGGTATGACGGCAGCAGGCCGCCGTTGGCCCGCATCTGCTGCTGCCGCTTCATCCGCCTCAACAGCATCAGGACGGCGAACAGCACCACGACCACGAAGAACAGGACGAACAGCGCGATCAACAGGTTGACCACCGTGTCGCTTGGGCCGTTGCTCCCGTCTGTGGTGCCCATGGTTGTCGAGCGGGCGGCGAGTATGAATTCCTTGAACTGCATGGTTGCGTCTTTCTTGACTTCCTTCTTCTCCGACGACCAGATAAAATGAGTGGCAGAATATTATGATAGAGGGATCGCTGTCTTCCCTCGTAATTTGCTATTAAGGATTGGGAGAGTACGGGGACCGAGAGATCGATCGTGGTCAACGAGTGTTCTGAGGCGATTCACTGTCAGCACCAAAGCAATTCGTATGAGATAGGTACCTAGGTAGGTGGGTAGATCGTGCTCGCTCCATTCAAGTCCCCTACTCCCCAGCGACTCCGACCTCTTTGCTTACCCCAGGTATGCCAGCCGAGCACGCATTGGAAGAAAAATAAACACGATTGCACCAGGAGGGAGCATGGCAGAATTCCACCGCACTGGGCTGTGTAGGATTTGTCCCTCCTTTGCCTCATGGTGACTGGAAACGCAGGAATGAAAAATAGCTTAACCTACCGACGCGAGGGAGAGTCTAGACTCTGCGACTCTGGGAGAAAGATTATCACCGATCTCTTAGGCTACGGCTCGCCGGAATTAATAAACAAATTAGGGAGGGAAAAAAGACTGGACGGGAACAACTGAAAGAGTGAAGTTGAACCCAAGAAAGACCGATACTCTCGTCGTGAGTGAGGGAAGGAGCGTGTAGCCGACTGAAGCCTCGCCGACCGACAATTAAGAGGGGAGGATGAGGAGGTAAAAAGAGAGGAAGAAGGAGGGCGAGGAAAAGGAGGAAGCCGCCTGTTGAAGTCTGCTGGTCCTGCCCGTTGAAGAGATTAGGGCCGATCCTCGATTGGCCGTAGCGCCATGGGGAATGCAACGGCGGCAATCTGGAAAGGGTGCACATTCCCAGGCCTGGGCCAGGCACGCTTTCTGATTCGTCCGACCCTGAGTAGAAGTGGAGAGCGACCTGCCAAATTTCGGGTTTGGCCAATCATGAGCTGGCTGGGAGGTGAGGAACTGTGGGGAGCAAATTTGGGCTAAGCATCTGTTAGGGATCGCGCCCGGACCGGTTCGATGGCTGCTTTGCTGCTGGTGGCAGTGGCACGCTCAAAAAAGGAAGCGAAGCCCGTCATCACGCTTTGGGGTCTTTTGGCGCCGGGCCTGCAAGCTTCTGGGGGGAAATCCTGGACAGAATGGCCTGAGCTTCGTCTCTTCTTGAGCCTCAACGGCTTCAAAAAAAATCGGCGCATATGTACGGAATACGGCGTGTTCATCTTCCCTGGGTCCCGGTTCCTCCCATGCAGAGAGCTTATCAGAGTGAGGCTATAATGTGGACCATTCATTATTTACAGGCCGCGCGTGAGCTTTCCATCCATGGACTTGACCTCGATCGCGTTATCCTTGTTGGCCCACGGGCTTACTCCCGACGAGTACTACGTACATACATTGGCAATTGGCAAGCAAATTCGACAGGCCGACGAGGTCAAAGATCGTTCGCGAAACTGGGAGACCTCGGCTGAATACTGCATAGGTGGGTAGTTGCACGAACAGTAGCAAGTCTTGCTGGCTTCGAGACCTTCCAGCTTGTCAGCTTTCCAGCTTGCCAACTTGCCCAATCCTGGTCCATGGTCCATGGTTGAAACAGATTTACCGGAAACATCTGGAGAAATACAGCAAGAAAGCCCTTCCTCCCGGATTAAGCTCTTTTGCGGCTTCCGGCTTCCTGGTTGTTAGGACACGCCGTTTCAAGTTGATTCGACCGTCTCGGCGATTATATACCTGAGGTATTCACCCGGCGTCGGCAGCCATGTTTCTTGGGAACTTCAACCTCGTTGGAAGACGACGCTTGCTGCTGGCAGCATACGCCTAGTGCCCGATTCCATTGTACGATTTCATTGCCCTCCTTTTCGTTGCAGATATCTTGATGCGCCTTCGTTGGCTTCGGATGCTAGGCGAGCCTCTGACCACCACCACCGACTGGACTGACCCCACTGACAGCTGTCGAAGAAAAGAAGAAGCGCCTATGGGAAGCGGTTGGCATCTATCGGAGAACCCGTGACCAATGGCTTCCCTCTTTGGCGCCCTCTGCCTCTGCTGTGCTACCAGGTGCCCCGCTCGCGATAGCTCTAGCATGCTCGCCTCGGTGCGTGCGTGCCAAAAACTCTAGCAGCAGATATCACCCTCTTCCCCTCCTCCTAGACATTTCTCCGTCGTCTGACAGCTATGATTCGCGAAGAGCCACCCTCGAGTAACTGAGGGGGATGCAGGTAGTCTTAAGGCACCCCCTCTTTCAGCGGGAAGCAAGCAGGGAAATTCCCCCAGCCCCCGGAAACGAAAAAGAAGCAAACATCGGCGTGGCACCAGACAGGGGCTGCAAGTCTGCAAGCCTCTCGATGCGGCATGCATGCTCTGTGAGAGGTTTCTTCGAATCGCACGGGAGGAAGGGATTGAGCAACCGCCCGGCTCCAGTGGTGATACTGGACGCAACGGAAGAACTTCTAAGATTAGGATATTGAAAGGGAACCTTTTTTTTTCTTTTCCTTTTCTTGGATTTGGATTTGGAAACGCTTTTGTCCCGTTGTCCACAGCTGGAATGTGCATGCCCAGTGCCTTTCAGAGGCTACGTTCTGATTGGTCGGAAACATTATCAAGCATCATCCATGCGGGCGCCGATGACCCTTGTCGAACTACCTGGTCGCTGGCAGCTAGCGCACGTTTGGTTGCCGCTCCCCGCGCTGGCTTCTCTCGCTGTGAGGTTGTCGGTGAGAGGTAGGGATCCCTAGCGAGAGGACAGCAAAGACAGGCTGGCAAGATCTCCTCTCCTTCCTCTCAGAGATGAGAAGATCACCGAGAGTGGTCACAAGTTGCGACTCGGAAAAGTTATTTTTTATTTCCTCACCGCATCGTGATTCCTCGTTGTTTGCCTGGGGCTGCGGTTGCCTCTGCTCATCAAGCCAATGGCATTCGTCTCTTTTCTCCCAGGCACCCCACCTGCAGCCCGAGGCTCGGCGCCGGAGGTCTCTTGGAGTTCTGGACTCCCGTCATTCCTTTGTCTTCTCTGCTCTGATTGTGGTAGACTCGGTAGACTCGAAGTCAAGGCGTTGTACCCGTTTGTACCTCTCTGGATTGCCCCGGTCTCTCTCTTCCTGAAACATGGCCACTCCCTTCCTTGCACTTCGCTAAACTGGGCGGGTTGGCCGTACTAGCTTTCTCCGGTCATCAATACCTCTCATCCGTTGTCACTTTCGTAGTATTGTCTCAGATGAGGCCACCAAGAGATTCGCCGCGTGTCGAAGACATCAATTATGAGAAAGAGAGAGGAGGGGAGAAATGACAAACGCAAGCTGCGATCTCCTCAAACCAATAGGGGGAGTAAGTCAAGAATCGATCGAAAGGAAAGAGGCAGGGTTCAGGGCCTTCGAGGGTGGGCGGTTTCCTCGCCGTTGAAGACAAGCTGTCTGCACAGGGCAAGCAAGAGCAAGCCCGGCGAGAGCGAAGGGAGGCGATCAGCGACTGCCACGTCCCGCATTCCGTGGCCGACAAGGGTATGCATTCATTTCGGCCGCCGTCCTCTCCTTATCTTTGGCCATCCCTTACGAGTAGGTACCTTGAGCTAGCTTACGAAAGTTATCTGCCTACGGAGGTACGTCCATTGGCGTTTACGCAGGACTGATGTGGCTGTTCTGCCTTCACAGATGGCCCGCTCATGCCAGTCAGAAAAGACAACTCGGGAGGTCTGAAATCTTTTGTATGTGCCTTTCCGCCAAGGCCCCTCACACCGGTCCTGTCCCATTCCCACAGTTTCCCACAGTTTCCCATTCCCGGGCGCGCACCTTTTAATATCGTTATCTGGCGCTAGATTCATCAGGCTCCATGTCATGTTATAAAGGTTATCGTAGGGCAGGAGGGTAGGAGGGTAGGTAGACGGCTTTGCGCTTATGCTTTCTGACTTGCACGACAGAGGCACAGCCAGAAGTAGGTAGTAGGTACCCAAGCGGCTGGTCGGTACAGGCGCAGGCACAGGCACAGGCACAGTCGCCGGACTGACACATCAATGGTAGCTTTACAACAAGGGATGTCACCAGCCAGTGGTTTGGTTCCCTCAAAACCCGAATCACAAATTGAAGGGGGAAGAAGGGAGGGAAGGGAGGGTTGAGCAGGCGACAAGGCAAACACGCTGCCACCACCCAACAGGTGAGATACACACTTGGCTCTCTCGCTCCTCACTCTACACTCCTTCCTATCTGCCTCCTTTGCCTTGCTTTCCCAGCTGGCCTTGAAGGAGCCGCTGCGGCGGCACCCACAACGCGCACAACACGCACAACATGAACACACGTTGCTAGCTAACTGGCACATGCCCACGAGACGGACGGGAAGCGATGCTCCAAGTCCCCCGTCACAGGAGGTGGTGCCCCAAGACTACCATATTTCCACACATGCCACGCCAAATACGCTCGAAACAAATTGATAGTCCTCCTTTCCGTGCTTCGCTCCCCTTTCTTACTTGTCTAATGAGATGACCGAGCCGGAGTGCCAGAAACACGCGACCCCAAATGTCACCCTCGATCGATCTTCAAATACATGCTGTTGTTGCCTGTGTATTTGTGTGTATCTGAGCCCTAAGTTGGTAGGTAAGGTAGGTACCTACCTAGCTACAAGTACATCCCTGAGTACCTAGGTAGGTAGTTGGGTCTTCATTTGATGCTCATCGCGCCCCTTAACGTGATTCACGCGGCCTTATTACATGTCGATTGTGGCCGAGGATTACAACAGCCTCTTCCTGTCCGGAATATTCTTGTATAAAATCGGCCGACTGCCGGCCGCCAACGACAACTGCGGGCTCTCTCGTCTCTGCTTCCCGC
>PYST01000243.1:0-15457 GCA_003049485.1 Ophioceras dolichostomum
CGGCCTAGGCCAGGCGTCCTTTTCGTCCTCCTCTCACCCAAATGCCACCACCGCGTCTGACGGACAAACTGGAGATGCTACAAGCCAGGGGAGCCGGGCAGCACAGTGGGGAGACGACGGGTCGGGCCTCACAGACGTTGAGAGATTGCAGCTTGAGTTCAACAGACTGCACAGTCGACAGATCCAAGGGCTCGTCGACGACGTTATGCGGCGTGCTGCCTTCAGTACCTACAGCCGCCTCGACGACGCAAAGCAACACCCATACTGGGCGGGACTGGCTGCTGCTCTGAGGCCTGGGTTGTCGCCCCGCAAGGCATGGTCTGTTGTGCTCCAACGCTGGGTTGTTCAGGACGCGGAAACAGGAAAGGTCTTCGCCATGCTTCCTGTGGAAATGTAATTACTGTGTGGTCGCCAAGAAGATACGGGAACACAGAGTCGTTACTTTTAGGAGGAGAAGGGGAGAGAGAGGGGGGAGAGAGCCCTTGTGTCATCGGCATTACAAAGCTGATAAGGCATTGGGTGACCACGGATTTGAGTCCGCCTAGCATAGTAGTAGAGCACTGCAATTCACACACACACACACACACACACCCACAACTGCCCAGTTCTCGCCAGAATTGCCATGGAAGGATGACCAAAACGAGCAAACTCCCCCTCGCTGGGCTCTCGTCGGGGGGCCACTCAGAGGGCTCATCACACTTCCAACAGACCCCTCCCCCCTCCTTTGCGTGATTGGTGCTTCTTCTCCTAAACGCTCGGTCTTGAATCTTGGGCTAGCGCAACACCGTCCCGCGTTCGCTCTCGACGATGGAGAGCAGGAGCATTACACACGAGTTGTGTGTGGGCGTTGGGGGAAGGGAGGTTTCCACTGGGGTTGTTTGTTGTCCCGTCGAGTTGATCAGGAATGCTCGGCCTAATTCAAGACCGCGTTGTCCGGTGGTGGGATGAGAGAGAAAAAAAAAACGAAAGAAAAAAACTTTATTGCCAGGATGAGCAGGGATCGACGACCTTCCCAGCATTGTCTGAGTCTGAGTTGGCGCCCGGGTCTTGGGAGTCATCAATATTCGACTTCATTCCAGACAGAGTTGTCTGGTGAATTTCAGCCAGTGAGATTTCAGCCCCAGCAAGGGGTGAAAAAAAAAAAAGCTTTGCTGGCAGGACAAAGCAGGGATCTACGTCCGACCTCCCAGCCAATTGTCTGAGACTCGTTTGTCTGGAGTCCGGATAGGGCTGGCGGTGAAAAAGCTCGCAGCCTGTCGGTAGAAAAAAAACACTTTGGTTTTGCAGGGATGGATCGACTTCCCAGTTTTCTTCCGATAGTTTCTTGCGATGGTAAAATCTGAATGGCTCTTCGCCCAGATTTCGGACTCGTCCTTTGCCGAGCCCTGGTGGGTCTCTGGTGGAGCCTTCCAGACCCTCGGGACGCGCTATACCGTGTTCGGAGGGCAACTGGATGCCTCGCCGTCCAGTGGAATTCTCAACCCCCGCAGCCAGCACACGAGCACGTGAGTTTGCTTCCAGCTTTCCGCTGTGGGCTGCAGCAGCGGGGGGGAGGGGCGACAGAGAGAGATTTGGTGGCTGGGATAAGGGATCGACCTCCCAGTATTATGAGCTGGAATGGGCAACTGGCGACAGTACCACAGTAGCGGCAGCAGGGGGGAAAAAAAAAAAAAAGAAAAGAAAAAAACCTTGGTGGCAGGAAGGTGACAGTGCCAATATTGGGAGCTGGATAGGGCAACCGGCCGGTGGGAGTAGTCCTCCCAGCATTCCTGTGCATTTATTGTCTGAGTGGCTTGTCTGGCCAAGACTTCCATCCAGGCGAAGGTCCGTTGGCGTCATCCGGTACACAGTGTGTTCACCGTCGGAACCCCCTCGAGAAGCTGCAGGCCGCTCGCTCGCTGGCTGCCTTGCTTTCCACGCATGTCGCCATCTCGGCCAAGCCGCCCCCGAGCACATTTGGTGTCTCTGGAGGAGGTAGTGTCCAGGTGATGACGCGGGTCGACGTGGCCGCTGGCTGCCTGTCGTCCCCCAGGCCAGCCTCCCTCCCTCGCCAGCACATTTAATCTCGCTGTGAAACATACATCCAGCAATGACACATTCGTTATGATAAGGACGGGGTCAACGTTGTTGGTTTCCCTAAGATGGGGCGGTGCCGGCCGCAATTTGCCAGTATCTCTCCATGGAATGAGCATGTTGAGGCCAAAGCAAGGCGGCATTACGTCCTAGTAACTATTTGTCTTATCGTGTCAGACAAACCCACACTCCCTTCTCCTCACTTCGCCATGCACGTAGCTGATGCTGGGCTTCCAGAACTAGCCTAAACAGGTAACAGCAGAGGGAACACGCCTGCTCTCGCTGCCTACTCGCAGCCTTACCTCAGACCTCCTCGTCCCAACGCATCGAGGGGGAAAACAAAGGATGCCTTCTCCTCTACCGTAAATTGATGGATGTCTCTGTCTCTGTCTCAGTCCCTCTGTGCTTCAACACGTGGCTATTCTCTACGCCGTCACTGGCTAGTCCGTCCTCCAACGCGGAAAAATCCTCGCACGCTTACCGGACAGGGTTGAAGCTTTTGCACAAAGGCCTCCTCCGACGGTTGCACAGCAGAACAAGCTCGCTGTCTGTTATCACCCGCTTTTTGCTCCCCCAGAGTCTTCTTGGGATTTTGTTGCCGTGGTCCTCAACAAGCCAGCCAGCCAGCCAGCCGGTTAGACGCAGTGATTCCTCATATTAGACTGAGACATTAATTAGAGTAAGACAGGAGACCGGGTTTTCCTCTCAGCTCTTGGGCGCCTTCATCCTTTCCTAGCTGCTGCTCCTTCTTCCCCAACCAACCCTTTAGCTTTCATCCTTTTTTTCCCCAGCTTCTCTTCTCTTCTTCCCCTTTTCTATCCCAACACACTTTGGCTTCTTCTTCCTTTTCCTTGCCGCTGCTCTTCTATTCTTCCCCCTTTTCTATCCCAACACACTTTGGCTTCTTCTTCCTTTTCCTTCCCGCTCCTCTTCACCCCAATTCTACCCCAACCGCTTTGCATTCTGAAGTTACCATTGGGAGGGGAGGGGGGGAAACAATGGAATCTTCTTCGTCCATCACGGCCACGGTTCAGGGGGTAGCAGCAGTGTTGGGGGAAAAGGCAAGAGAGAACATGGACCCGCAGTTCGTGGGGGTTTCCGACAGACATCTCCAACATCTTCCACTGCCTGATTACTACCATGAAGAATTTGATGAGGCGTTGCGGGACGAGCAAACGCCACCGTGGAGGACGATCGACCGGCGGTCCGACGTCAACCTCCGGGAGTGGACAGACCAAAAGCACGTCGTCCTGACCCCCAAGACCCGGAAGCCGGAGGGCGAGTGGCCGGCCTACATCCACTTCCACGGAGGCGGCTATGCTCTTGGCAAACCCGACAGCGAGATTGGGCAGATATCTAACAACTGTTCCAGTAAGACCCATGCAGTCCCTCTCTTTTCGATGGCCCCAAAGCTAACCAACTCACTCCTCCCGTCGTCTGTCTCCTCTTCCAGAAGCCGACTGTGTCGTGATCTCGGTCAACTACAGTCTCGCTCCGGAGCACTGGTTCCCACACACCATCTCCGACGCCACCCTCGCCCTACGCGAGGTCTTCGAGGACGGCATCTCCGACCTCGGGTTGGACCCGGGACGCATCGCTGTGGGTGGGGTTTTGGCGGGCGCGCACCTGGCGATGGCGGCGGTAGTCCTCGCCGAGGGCCGCCATCCTCTGCGGGGGCAGCTTCTCATTGCACCTGTGGCTTCGAACGAGGGAACGGAGACCGACGTCGGCGTCCCGGGCCTGAGGCGCGAGCGAATGGAGTAGTACAGACGCCTTTGGCTGCGGAGCGGGGACTGCCGCAGCAGCTGGATGGCCAGCTTGGTCAACACTCCTGTGGAGATGCTGGCGGGCCTGCCACGGACCTACATGGCTGTTCCCGAGTATGACATCCTCGCGGTGGACGCGCTGAAGCTGGCCGCCAAACTGATGAAAGCCGGTGTCGAAACCAAACTCGACTATTTGCTTGGCTGCCCTCACGGCATCTTGGCTTATGCAGGCATGGCCTTCCTATCCCATTCAGGCGTTGATTGCACTGTGAAGTAGCCTAAGCTAACTTACTGTGCTTCAGGGTTCGTTTCCAACAGCCTCTCCTCCCCCATCCCTTTCCGTTCCCCCCTCGCGGAAGCGGCCCGGAAATGTTGATCACTAACAAAATCGTTCGCAGTGAGATTGGCCAGGGCTGGAAGTTGATCCAGGACAGCGCTGAGTGGTTGAAGGAGGCGTTGGCTTAAACGGAAATTTGATGTCCCAGTTCCTGATGGTGAGGTCGTGGCGAGCCTTGGAATCCTCAGATTGATAGGTTTTCTTTTTTTTTCTCTCCCTTTTCTTTTTGGATTGGTAGCCGGGAGACGAGGACCTGTCTTTGGGAAAACAGTCGGCCGGATTATGTACGCCATTGATGGCGAATGCTGATGTGGAGAGGGACGGAACATGGGTAGTATCTTGGGACTGAGACAAGTAAAATGACAGAAGAGCAATGTATTTCCAGATAGGTAATGGAGAATTCATGGGGAACTTTCAACGGTCGGTCATAAGAGGAAGAAAGACGTACGTGTAGGGCGTGGGCGGCGACACCATCAGTCCCTGTCGCTCGAGCTTTCTCAGTGTGCCGCCGCCGTACACGCTTCACACGTATCTTTCTGTCTCTCCCCCTACAGCTGGCATCCATGTCCACGTAGTCCCGGCTACTAAGCCAGGCCTGCCCGGCACGGTGATGACCAGGCCTCCTTGCCACGCTGCGCTCACGACACAGTAAGTAGCGCTAAGGGCTACCATTAGGCGGCGGGTTGATGACAATGTAATCCTGCACGACGGCCGTGCCGGCTACGAGCGCCTCCAGCTGGGCCTGGTTGCAGTGGCGGTCCAGGCCCACGGAGTGTACGTAGCACACGTTGTTCGGGAGCGGCTCGGCGGCGACGACGACGTCCGCGATCGAGGCCGGGCCCGTTGTCGAGTAGTATGTTCCCGAGGAGGAGGAGGAGGCGTCGAGCTGGCCTGTTGCTAGGTCCTTGCCGAGGATTACGCGCTTGAAGAGCTCGAGGCTTGCGGCGGGTTTGTAGAGTGGCACTTTTGTCGATGAAGGGGTTCCACGTCAGCTGAATTTTCTGGTCTCGTTTTCGTTTCCTGATGGCGACTACCTGAGGCACGTAATCTAGGTAGCTTCTTCTCTTTGACAGATGGTACTGTGGGTGTGATTGGCGTACCTTCGTGTCCGGCATTGTAGACCCTGCTGAAGCTGAACAGCCCGTGCTGGCGGACTTTTCCCACGGGAGTTCCGTTGACCTCAATATCGGCGTACCCTGCTGCTGCGAAGGCGTCTTTTCGGCTGTGGTTCACGGCAAGGCTAACAGCTTCACCTCCGGGCCCTGTATTTTGTACCATTCTGTTGGTCAGTGTGTGTCCTGGGTCCAGTCCTGGATCGATTCCTTCCGCTTCGTAAGATTTAGCTCACAGTTGCACCGGAAGTCGCGATCGCCGTATATCAAGGCAACCTTAACGCCGGCATCGGCGAGGTCGGCCAGTTCTCCGAGGTAGCCTGCCCGGAACAGGTCCCCAGCCCCGATGAATTCTGTGTATTGCCACGGCAGTGAATTGTAAGTTGTTGTTCGGTTCTTTGGTACCTATCTTTATCATTCTGTAGTATTGGCCCCCATATCGACATAATCTTGACTTGCTGTGCTTCAGCAGATGGGTGGGTGGGTGTTCCCAACTTACTGTTAGCAACCTTCCCACTGCCCTCGGTGTAGTTGACCTTGGCACCCAGCGCCTCCAAGACTTCGGGCTGGTTGAGATAGCCGATGCCGTAGGAGACGGGGAACCCCATAGGATATTTCGCGACGATGTCGAAGTAGTAGCGCTATCGGTTTGGCAGTTGTGAGCTAGTGATCCAAGCAAGCGGGCGACGGACATCTCCTTTGACTCGTCCGTCTACCGCCCCTCAGTGTCGCACAGGAGCCGGGTGGCAAGCAAGTATCACTTACCCCTGCGTACAGGTCATACGGCATGTACACTCCAAGCCAACAGCTCTGGAGCGTCTGGTAGCACGCGGCGAGGACGGCCGGGTCGGTGGCGAATCCGCCGGCGTCGCTCTGGGCCTGCAGCGCCTGACACGTCGCAAGGTCGTTCATGCAGACGGGCAGCGCCTGGTTGACCGCCTCAGTGACGGTCTCGTTATACGCCTCGATGCCGTAGGTGTTGCCGCGAGCGAAGGTCGGGAAGAAGGGCAGCTGGGTCTTCAGGTCGACCATGCCGTTGATGATGCCCGCCGAGTCGACGCCGAAGCCGAAAGAATGCGAGCACCTGGTCCGCCTGTACTGGGGCAGCACGCTGCCGGGCGCGTTCTTCTCCTTCATGATCAGCGACGCGATGGCGGGGACCCAGTGGCCGCCGTACGACTGCGACCAGACGCTGATGCTGTCCCGGCGGTAGTCCCTGAACTCGCCGAACCAGGCCTGGAGGAGGTGGTACACGCCCCGGGCCGCCGTGCTGCTCGAGTTGGCCATGTGCGCCTCGTTCTGGCTGGGGAAGGTGCCGGCCAGGTGGGTCCAGTTGTTGGGCGCGAGGGTTGTCGCTTGGTCGGTGAGGACGATCTCGTCCCTGATCAGGTCGAAGATGCCGCTGGCCACATCGTCGCCGTCGTACGAGAAGCCCGTCTGCACCGGCTGGTCGATGTACAGCATGTTGGCGAAGTTGGTCCAGCTGTTGGGATTCAGCGTCGTCGTCTTGGAGTCCGCGTTGACCTTGCAGGGCCCATTGTGGCCGTTGACGGCCTGCTCCATGCTGGCGGCCCCGGGCCCTCCTTGGATCCAGAGTGCGAGCGGGGCCGTCGCGGGAGAGACGCGCGACTCGAAGAACCAGAAGAAGATGTTGCTCTTGTACGGGTAGACTTCTGGGTCCAGCGTCGCCGGGAGGGTCACATAGCCGGCATATGCGTTCACGCCTGGAGTGGTCTCGCAGATGGTCGTCTGGAGATGCGGAAGATTGGCCGTCAGCAAGAGAAAGAGAGAGTCGCGACGGTGTATCTATGCTGCCAGGTCACGATCGGGGCCCATCACACATACCTTCTTGTAGGTAACCTTGATGTTCGGGTCGGCGCGAGACCTGATCACAGCCCCGTTCACGAGGGCAGCCCCGAGGCCGGTCTGTAGCAGGATCGACACCCTCATGGTGAGCTTTGTAAGGGGATAGATAGAGAATGGTAATGAGGAGGAAGAAACAAAATGAAGGAAACGGAGAATAAGAGAGATTATTGAAGGAGTGACTGCTATGACCCTTTGAGAACCCCAAGTGGTGTTCTCGCGATGTCAAGAACAAGGGAGTGGGCTAGGATCATAGGAAACAAAGCGAAGAAGCAGACGACGCGTGGGTATAAGTGGTACACCCATGATGTTTGTCCGCCGACTGCAACGCGGGTGGCACGGTGTTATATGTGCTTCCTCGGGCTTCTCCACGACTGATGGCGGGCCACTTGGCTCTGCTGGAGCTCGTCCCTCTCTCTTTCCAGTTTCAATTTCCCATGCAGACATCCTGTGCACTGGCTCACTTGTCAGAAAGCGGACAGGAGTAGCAGTAAATTCGAAAGCCTCCATTACTACCCTGCGATGCTTCTTGCCCGAAGCCATACGAAGCTCATCTGTGTGGACGGCACGCACAGTCTTCGCCTGCTTCTAGAATATTATCATTTTTCGAATTCTAGCCATTGTACGTGTCATTCCTACTATTGTACTCCTGGTACCGCTGGAATGGGCATGCAATAGAAAAAAATGCGGGCGGTTAGACGCGACGCAACGACGTATGCCCCAAAACGGGCTGCGCCTGGCATGCCAAATATGGCCAGCGGTGAAGGTCATACCACAGTACAGAACGCAAAGGAAGCCAATTGATGTGCGACGGATTACCTTCAAGACAACGGAAGGGATTCCGCGCTTGCGTGTGACTGTCCCCTGGATCCCCTTACGCTTCGCCGCACACTCCGCCCTGAGCCGCGTAGGAGTCTGATGTGGAGATTCGCAGGATGGAGGCGGAGACGTCCCAATCAATATGTGTGAATTTAATGGGCGTCAGCGCCGCGCTAGTTAGTCCGTTCAGCCTTGTGCAGACCTAGTCAACCCGTCAGTTGTGCCTCAAAGCACAAGAACCTCGCAGTCTCAAAGCAAGGCCCCCGGTAATTTGAGTTGAGACTCCTGTGGCAGGGCTGATCTGCAATTTCAACGTCACTTGGGACCGGCCGGAGTGATTTCCGTCGTGGGGATTCTTAACGTAGTGCCTGTCGGTTGAGAGCCAAACTTTTTAGGACCAGGGCCCGAACCATCATCACTTTGTTCATGCACATTTTCACCCCCGATCGTTGGGACCACAGCTTGAGGTCCGGCCGGGAGATTCCACCTGGACCAAAAAGGACGCCTCTTGTCGATATTCTATTTTCGACAACATTACCAAGCCAGGGCGGTGCCGCTCGGTGTTTCTGACGAAGCGCTAGAACAGTCCTCCCCGCACCGAATCACGGCCACCAGCACCGAACACGGCAACCTACAGCGAAGGCGGGGTTTGGGCCGGCTGGGCGGAGTTCCCAGTCCACCGCACCGGTCTCGGGCTGTTGCATCTTCACAACCCACGTGGTCCGGCCTGTTTCGTTTCTGGTTCAATAGGTCATATCTCAACACTTGTTGTCTCTTCATCCAGGCGGTAGCGAGTTGTGCGTCTGTGCTCGTCCATCCGAAGTTGGTAGCGGATTGCACGGCCCCGAAAGAGCCCGTGCCTACGCTCGGTACGGAGTACGTCACTGTACGTTAGTAGCGCTAGGATGGCAGGCATCTCGCTGGGAAAGAAGACGAGGCACCGGGCCGGCCAGAAACGCCCTGGTGATTTCTTGTGGGGGCAACATCCCGCGTGTGTTATCTCGCCCATCTGCTCGGGAACGCCCCCATAGATGAGTCTCACAATTCCTCGGCTTGCGGAGAAAAGTGGAAAATGAATGAGACAACGAGCTGGGTACCTACCTACCTAGGCAGGTAGGGTCTGTGGTAACTCTGTCAACACGTCTATCAGGCCTTTGAATCTCTGTTGGCCTAGGCAGATCAGTGCAGTATGTCAGCCCTGGTAGCTTTGTTAAGCTTAAAATCGTATTGAGGGTTGAGAACTACGTTCTGGAGGCTTTTCTGACGGGAGATTAATGCTCTGATTAACGAAAAGTCTGTCAGAGGCCGAAATCTCTGTTGGAGAGGGTAGTATTCTGATTGTTGTTGTGGCAAGTACGACGATGAAGCTATTCCCGAAGGTAAGGGCAGCCCGGGCAAAAAAAAAAAAGAAACAATTGCGGGAATTGGAACCCCAACCAAATTAGTAGGGACCCGACGTACCTACCATTAGGCTATTAGTATATAATACGATTCAATTTTATAACACGGAAGGGAAAGCGAGCTTATATCCTTTGGTCCTGCCCAATACAGATTGGCGCTTAACAGAATAACGGATTTGACAGAATAACGCTTTTGACAGAGGTGAGCCCTTGAAAGAGGTATTTATAGAAATCAGAGGCACGTACAGAGGTCAGAGCCACGTATTGAAGCTATTCCCAGCGGTCAAGCTTTTGTACAGAGGCCCCGGTTACGTACAAAGGTCAGAGGCACGTACGGAGGTCAGAGGCACGTACGGAGGTCAGAGGCACGTATTGAAGCTATTCCCAACGGTCTGACTTTTGTATAAAGGCCACGGGCACGTACGGAGGCCACGGTTATTACGTGGCCAGGCCCTCAGAGGGCCGTATGCCTGACGGCCTGCCCGCGTGGAGAGGAACAAAATGCGTTCGGAATAAACAGCCGATTATCAAGTTGATAGGCTTTTCCCTAGTGATAATATGGACAGCTGTGTCCAGCCGTAGTCATAGTGTTCCGGAATTTCGGCTGTCAACAGACTGGCCATAGACCCCCGTCGGCGCACTAAGGTATCTAGGTAGGTAGTTAAGTCCCTAGTTGTCCAGAGTATGAGGTAGGTTGGATCCGAAGACGGGGTCGTCGGGAACTCCATTAAGTTTCAACTTTCAACAACATCAGTTCACGACTTCGGATGTTCAGACGCTCAACTCTTGGGCTCGGACAAATCTCGCCCGATTCGCCGAGAACGAGACGTATCCCTGGAGATTTGTCGACGAGTTGGGTTGCTTCCATGCAGGTAAACCAGGTAAAGGAGGGTGCATGTACTGCTGTAGGTAGGTACCTACCTAGGTAAGTGAAGAGATTTACATGGTTGAAGGCTGTATAGAACATGAAGCGGTATGAAGAAATGAAGAAAAAAAACCCCTTGCTCGACGACGTCTCTTTACGTATATCGCTAGTTTCCTTCTTCCTTCCTCTTTTTTCCACGCTCTCTCTTCCCCCTCCCTACCAGAAGCCATCCTGCAAGAGAACCATACCCGCCGTCCGAGGGACTAAACCAAGGAAAATATGCAAACAGCCATGGACGTACTGCCCAAGGATGCCGCCGACCACTTCGCCCGCCTAACCAAGGTCATAGCCCTCAAAAACCCCGACATCATCATCGCCGCGCTGATCAGCCTCGCCATCGGCGACACTCAATACCTCCACGCGATCCGCCTCCTCGTAACCGAAGGCAAAGGACCCTTCCCCCTCTGGATGCACCTCTTCCACCTCGCGCACGACTCCTCCTGGTCGTACCTCTGCCACAAGGCCGCGGCCCCTTCCTCCTAGGACGACG
This sequence comes from Ophioceras dolichostomum, assembly GCA_003049485.1. NCBI lineage: Eukaryota > Fungi > Ascomycota > Sordariomycetes > Magnaporthales > Ophioceraceae > Ophioceras > Ophioceras dolichostomum. The sequence goes on from PYST01000243.1 coordinate 10,786, forward strand.
GCGGCAGCAGCTAGATTCTGCAAGGCTACTCCACCGAGCCAGGCCTCTCTGGGCCAGCCTCGAGATCCTCTGCATCTACAAGACGGCCCTCAGCAGCAGAGACAGTCCGGAATGCGAGGAGGCTTTCGCTCCTCTCTTCGGGAAGGACTCCCCACTGGCCCAAAGGCTGTGCTGCACCACCCTGACGCTGGCGGCCATGTTCGCGACGGTGCACCTGTTCATCAGCTTCGGAGGAGGAGGAGCTACGGGGATGGTTATGTTCCAGTGGTTCGCCCTCGCGAACGTGCTCATGATCGTCGGCCCCACCGAGCTCTGGCTGAGCAGGAGGCGGCGGTCATCGAGGGACGGGTTGTCCGTCGGGCTGGCGATCACGAACGTGGCTTACGCCGTCTTCACCTTTGCGCCCTTCGGCATGTGGGTCAGGACCTACCCGGAGGTGTTCGACAACCGCGTCTTCTACCTCTCGGGCGTGGTCTTGTTCGTGTACTCTGTCTTCATGCTCGTCGTCGTAGCGAGTTATCCGGCTAAGAAGCCGGGCTCTTCTTCGGTCTGGTGAGAAAAAAAGAAAGCCTTGGTAAAATTCGTTCCTGCACGTTTTCTAGCAGCGGATGGAGAAGCCAATCGACGCTCAACTCGTTACGTCTGGAGGTATGCAGTTGGATGGCTGTGGTATACTGTGTAGATATGCGATAGATGCGGGCGGCAGCAGGGCAGCAGAAAATCTGTTCTCGGTAATATTCGATGAAGCTCAGCCCTAAACCGGTTGGTTCTGAAGCCGAAGTCTGCGGTGCCACGGTGGACAACCGGGCAAGGTGGTCACACTGCACCTGCACGCGCTAGTAGCCCTGTCACCGCCGCCACGATCTGAAACGCGTCTTCTGCAAGTCTGTCGCTGATGGGGTTGGACGATCTGTCAGACAAAAGGACCTGCGTGTGCTGCCAATGTGGGGGGAGACTGAAGGGGGACGGCATTACCCGTGGGTACGAATATACGAATATCAAGGCAAGGTATAAATAGGTAGTTGGTGTGTTGATCCATGGAGAGAGTTAAGGAATAAAGGTGGATATCATTTCTGCTGTGGTGAGGGGACAGTCCCTTCTAGTTGTATTTCCTTCTTTTCTTTTTTCCTCTCCCGGCATTTTGAAACCTAGGTAGGTATCCAACATTCGTAGTCACGTCTAGACGCTATCGCATAGTAACGCAGGACTTTCTTCTGCTTGGCTGCGTTACGTCTGTTCATCCTTTATCCCTTTCCTACCCGGTCTTTCGTCATTTTTTTTTCTTCACAAGAGATCAAGCTTCCAAAGCAAGTCGGCTCTTTCCGGCGGTGGGTGTGCGGCCGGGTTGGGGTTGCACACATCGCCAGTCCTACCGGAGATATTTGGCCAGCTCCGCCTTGCTGGTGTCGCCCAGACGCTCACCCACAAACGCCTCTATCCTGCCGCCGTGGCGCGTGTTGGCGGCCTTCATCGTCTCGCTCACCCAGGTCTGGACGGTGGTGATGTCCGGGAAAGGGTCACGGGCCCCTCGCTTGCACGTGTTGAGGGGCGTGTAGCCGAGGCCGAAGCCGATGTCGTCCACGTCGGCCTCGGTGACGATGTCGTCGCCCACGCCCGCGGCCACGGTGGGTGGGTTGCTGAGCAGCTCCAGGAGCCGGTCACACGTGAAGCCCCAGCCCTTCTTGTACGTCTCCGCGAACGCGGCCGAGTCGCACAGCGTCTTGGTGTAGGAAACGACGCCGAGCTTGCGGTCCACGGGGCGCGCGAACTGGCTCGTCACGGGCAGGATGATGGTCAGGTACAGACCCACAAACACCTTGGCCGACAGTGCCTCGGCGTGTTTGATGAAGTAGTCGGCGCCGAAACCGTCCTCGATGCCACGGGCCGACACGAGGTGGTAGAAGCGCACGACTTGCTGTTTGAACGAGTCGGATGGGTTGTTCTCCAGCTTCTGGAAGAGAATGTTCTGGAGCGTGCTGAAGTGCGGATCTAACGCGGATCTGCGAGGAGAAGTTGAGGTAATTGTCAGTACGCACCGTTTGTACGGACGGCGGAGTGCACAGTGAAGGGAACTGCGAATGACGGGACTCACGCTGGGAACGAGTTGACCACTGCTTCGACGATCTCGAAGCCCAGTAGGTCCGTCTTCTTGGACGAAACTAGCCTCTGGAAGATGCCTAGGATGGCTATGAGATGGTTCTCGTGTATGATGTACTCGGTGGCTGTGGGGATGATGGCGGAGAGGAACCTCGCGCACCCGGGCACGTTGCCTCGTGTCTCCCAAACCGACGTAGCGAGGAGTGGCTTAATGAGAGTCGCGAAGTGCTCCGGTTTCGGGGTATCGGCTGGCCAGGCCTCGATGATGGCCGCGAATATCTGGAACACATAGGGCACGAACTCTGCATGAAATGTCAGCTGGGCATGCTCACGGGAATAGAAAGATGCGGGATACGACTCACCCGAACTCTCCTCTGTGAGAATCGAGGAGAGCGGGGCCCACAGAGCAGACTCTAGCGCCGCGGGCTCGAGGGGGCTGCAGTACCGCACGAGCGCGCCGATGGCTTCGAAGTGGTAGTAGTAGAAGCGCGGGTTGCTGGGGTTGGCCTTGATGACGTTGGTGATGGCAATGAGGCGCTTGAGCACCATGTCCAGGATGGCCACGGCTCCCGACTTGATGACGATCAGGACGCGCATGATGCAGCGCATCAGGAACTCGTTCTCCTGCATCCTGGCTGGCGACTTGTCCTTCTCAACCAGGTTGAACAGGTGATCCAGCAGGTCGGGGGCGAAGGGTTCGATGTCGGCCCGCGAGAAGAGGTGCTCGCCGGCGTTGTTGGTGAGGAAAAGCACACGCTCGACGGCAATCACGGCGTACGTGTAGACGACGTAGTTTTTGGACGTCATGTTGCGGATCAGCGGCTGGATGGCCGAGCTCCATTGCTCCTTCGTGAGCTGGCTGCGGAAGTTGTGCAGGTACTTGATGGCGTCCACCTTGGCGATCGGGTGAACGCCCTCGTCGTTGATCAGGTCTTGGGCGACATGCTGCTCGAAGAACTCGACCACGTTGACATGCGGGTTGACCGTCTGGACACCCCGAGCCGCCGTGATGGCGCCCTTGGCCGCGATGGACAGGTACAGGTAGATGGCCGTGTCCTTGGACTTCCAGTGCGACTGGCCGAGGTAGTGCTGGATGTACTTGCTGACAACCTCGGTCACTAGCTTGTCATCGTTCTCCAGCAGCTTCCGCAGGAAGTCCGTAGCCGCCCGCCGCCTCGAGTCCGTGTCCGAGCCCTCGATGTCCCGGCGGATGAACTCGATCGGCTCATCCTCAAATAGCTCGACGTCCGACTCGCGAAGGGTGATGTTCGGCAGGATCACCTTCTCGACGATCTGTGTCAGGACGGTCTCGTTGTTGAAGTTGCCCGCGTGGCGCGGGTTCCCCGCCACAATGGTCAGAAACTGCAGCGCCCGGCTGACCAGCAAGTCGTATCGCTTCTCGGTCCCCGTCGTTGACAGCAGGTTCCAGACCGTCGTGATGAACTGCTGCGTGTAGGGCGCGAAGTCTTCGTCGAACTTGGAAGCATATAGAGTCAAAGCGTCGCAGATGTCGGCCTTGACCGTCTCGATGACCGTCGGCTCGTCGTCGTCTCCATCGATGATGGAGTTCGTGTAGGAGAGGTAGCTGTCTAGGAGGATACACAAGCTGGCCAGATTCAACTCGATCACTGGCGGCATATCTTGACACGACAGGTCGAAGAATATCTTGACGAGGAGGCTGAGTGTCTCGAGCCAGCCCTTGAGCGCATCGGCATTGTCCTTGTTGGCCTGGATCTGTTGATTTGTAGTCTGGTAGGGAGATGATTTGCCAAAGTCAGCTAACCCAGCTCCGAGTGCGGTGTGTCCTGCGTTTCGCGAGGCTGGAGACGGCCCAAAGCGCAACCTACATCGAGTGTCGCCAAGAAGGCCCCGCCGAAGTGCTCCACGACATGGTTGATTTCGGCGTACAGCTCGTTGGACTGGAAAAGGGGGCGCCAGCGGGCGAAGATCGAGTGGGCGACCTCGAGGACGCCGTTCGTGACTTTGGAGTCGGTCTCCGAGATGCGGCTGACGAGATCCTGAATGTGCGTTTGCCAGTTAGCCCGGTTCGGCGCCGCGCAGAGAGGGATGGGTGAGGGATGGGTGGATAGATATGGGGCGGGGCCTGCATACCTTGACCAACGTATCCCACCGTTGCCAGAAGTCGGAATCGGCTATGATGCTGATCGCCTCTCCCAGCTGTGTTTGGATGTTCGACGGCGACGAGATCATAAGGCCAACAAGCTCCTGCTTGAGAGTGGCGACCTCCGCCTCAGGCAGCTTGTACTGGCCCTCTTCGTCCTACGTCACGCCTGCTCGTTAGCATCGAACACAGCCGCCCGTGAAAGCCAGAAGACCGCCGACAGAACCAGGGCCGGGACGTACAACATAGTTGAGGCGGATGAAGTTCTTGAAGCAGAGCGCAGCCGCCAGGCGGGTTCGTGAGGGAAGAGCGGTCGAGTTGACGATCTGGAGAAGGCTGAGGGAGAACTGGGGCTTCACTTCTTCTTGGCGTAGGGCGGATTCGGCTGTTTCTCCGCAAGGAGAGTCAGTAAGGCTCTCTCTTTTGCCGTAGGCGCTCCCCCCCCCCCCCTCC